>MJUU01059672.1:43700-66971 GCA_002080025.1 Modiolus philippinarum | reverse complement strand
TGAAAAATGAGTAAATACGTTAACTATAGTCTTGGTTTATCCGAAGGTTAGAGAAAGAATCTAGCTAAAGCATACAAAGACATATCTTCTCTAACATTAATACATTCCTCGGTATGTTAGCCAGTTTGGCAGTGCCATTACTGGCCGGCCTAATGGGCAAAGGACTACAAGTTGAACGCCCATCTGGTAGAGGACTACAAGTAGACAGCGTACCCAGACCCTACGTCATGCAAAAAAAAAAGACGCTTGAACCGCTAACTAACTTTGATATTTTAGACTGGGTTGATAAACTACGTATTACCTCTTTCAGAGGGGTTTATAGTAGGGACAATCTACCAATAAGACCAAACAAGAATGAGTGTGGTATTCTTAATTTGGACGCTACAAGTGGGGAAGGGACTCATTGGGTGTGTTGGGACTTTCGTAATAAGAGGAATATTTACTGTAAACCAACTTATTTTCGCGGCTACTTTATTTCGCGTTTTGTCCCTCCTTGTGAAGTTCGCGGAGATTAATTTTCGCGATTTTCTATTTCTGTTAATGCTTTAATATTAGAAAATGAACTATTCGCGACGATTTACTTTCGCGATATTTTCACGCACGCGAAAGTCGCGAAAATAAATCGCTCGCGAAAATTAGTTGGTTTACAGTACTTTGATAGTTATGGTCTTTCACCACCACAAGAATTTATTGACTATATAAAGGGTAAATACAGACGTAACACAATCCAGTACCAACACGAACTAAGTGTTCTATGTGGCTACTTCTGTCTATTCTTTCTACGAGAAGCACAAGAGAAAGACATCTATGATATAATGTACAAAAACCTTAGTCCGACGGATACGATAAAAAATGAAATATTATTAAAAGAGTACTTCAAAAAACGAGCTACTGCGTAAAAAATTATCCAACGGTAAGTTCATAGAATACAGCACGTGTGCCAGCTGCAAAATCACGAAAACCAAATTTGTGCGTGGTACCGCCAGAGGTAATCTTGACATACACAAGGCCATCAAACCTATGGTACCAAAGGGCGGAATTACTCTCCCAGAAACGAATTACTGTGGGCCTTACAACACAATGGACTTACCCACCAAGAACAAATTAGATAGGGTTTGTAGGAGTCATGATCTTTGTTATGATGCACAGCACGACAAACGGAGATGATGTCTGACCTAAAACAAGTAAAACCATCATCAGTCGGTGAAGCTGTAAACAAAAAGATAGTTCAGGGTGTAATAGGAGTAAAAAGCAAACTGGGACTCGGTGAAAATAAAGTGGACAGACAAACTAGCAGAAGAACTACATAAGCAAGCAAAACGAAAGTTCCCTCTCAGACAAGTAAGAGTATCACATGTCGATGACACCTGGAGTTGAGATCTCGTAGACATGCATGCTTATTTCAGAGATAACAAGGGGTACAAATACTTACTAAATGTGATTGACGTATTCAGCAAATACGCTTGGAGCGTTCCACTAAAATCAAAGACAGGACAAGAAGTGACTATTGGATTCGAGAGCATACTAAAAGAGGGAAGAGCTCCAGAATTACTATGGGTCGATCAGGGATCTAAGAAACTCCTAGAAAACTATAAAATTAGAATGTACCACACTTTCAATCAGGGAAAGGCTGTAGTAATAGAGCGCTTCAATCGCACACTCAAATGTAAGATGTTTCGCTACTTTTCCGCCAATAACAACTACAATTATATCTCAGTACTTCCACAATTAGTAGAGCAGTACAATAACACAAAGCACTCGTCAATCAAAATGAAACCAGTAGAAGCAAGTAAATCCCCCGTTTACTCAGATACGAAGGAAACTAAGACTAAACCAAAATTCAAACTAGACGACAAGGTCAGAATATCTAAAAAGAAAGGCACGTTTGAAAAGGGTTATACACCCAACTGGACCGAAGAGGTATTTACTATTTCGACGATCCAGTACACAGAACCAATAACTTACAAGATCACGGACTTGAATAACCAGCCAATAGAGGAAAGCTTCTACGAACAAGAACTCCAGAAGACAGACCAAGAGACATACAGAATAGAAAAGATTATCAGACGGGATCACAAAAATAGAAGAGTATTTGTTAAATTGAAAGGGTATTCAAACGACTTTAACTCCTGGATTCCGATGTCGGACTTGCAGTCTCTGAGATAGTCTCTATTCATCGCTCCACCAAGCGAATACTTTTTGAGTCTTTAGTACTTCCAGTAAATCTTCGGGCACCCGCACTCTAAAGTTTATTCCGCTATAAAGAGGATCGTACAAATGTACGATCTTCTCTTTCTCTTGCAGATCAAGTATATCGAAAACTCCGCTTGGCAGTTCTTCCAAAGGTATCACTGATTCACTATTCATCTTTTTTAACTGATTTTTCTCATATAAATTACACTAAAACTTAATTTCGACTTCGATTACATTTAGTGAGGTCATTGGAGAAACTAGCCAAACGATTCCGGTTGGGGCTATAACTCCAAAGAATATTTCGTCGTTCTTTTCAAACGTCTGACTCATTTTTATCTCAAATTGATTATAACCACCGATGGATTTCCTGGTCTCTAGAATTTCGGTGCTAGTTATTGTTGTCGTCCCTTTTTGTAACATGAGATGTACGGAGGAGTATCTTGTCTCATACCCCCGACACACAAACGGACAGTAAATGTGGGTGTACACTTATCCTTGAATTTTATCCACTGCTGAAACCCATTCCTGGGTGAGTGTAAGATCTTCCCTTTGATTTCAAATGGTTTATCAATAGCCAGGTTGTTGTCTGGAAGCCCGATCGGTATCGGAGTTACACGAGGAGCAATAGGGTACGTAGACATACCGAATAGACCGCCCAGAGAGTAACTAAAAGTGTATGGTGTTGTGTTAACCGAAGGACTTAGATATACATGTTGGTATTGTTCATCCGGGGTTAGACTAAATTTTCTTACCCGATAACCTGTTTCTCCTCTTATACTAATCATCACATATTTAGCAATATAACCCAGATGCAATTTGACTTATTGAGCCCCATTAGAAAGATCAACGGAAAACTCTTTTTTTCCATTGTACTGGGTGTTTTAAGTCAGTCCCACGAATTTCACTTCCAAAAGCATTCCAAGTATGACACTCTATGAAACACGCTTTACCATTTAGTTCAATGTCGATATTGGCAATTATCTTTTTTTGAAATAGACCTATAACGTCACGCTCTCTAATTACTCTGAATTCAGTAGATTCCCTGATATCCTGGATACCACCGGCAATTCCTTCTTCTAAGAAATCTAGTTCAGAACCGTAATCATGGATAGAATATTGAATATCTTTCCCAATACTCTGTAGGAATCGGAACAACGAATGAGTGGGTTTCTGTAATTCGACCACCGCAATCCTACTCTTCTCGCTTAATTTCATAAATAATGGAAAGACTGTGTTAAAAAGAAGTGAACAAGTAGCGCTATTTCTTATTTTCTCGATATGAAAAAGTGTTATCTCGACTTTATTATCTGTTCTTACTCTCGTGAAAGATATTTCCTTTGATGCGCTCAATTGATCTATTTTCAACATGATCTTAATTTGGTTAGTAAATACGCGGTCTTCTGGCGACTCAAATATTAGATGCGCACCAAACAAATAAAGAGTTTCATCCGTCGGGTTTAGGGTTAGTTTCCAGTTGTCGAGATCCTCCTCTATATCACCGTTGTTATAGGATTCGTCCGATAACCACTTGACTTTTTCATTCGTAGAGAAATCATAATATCCGGGTTTCACTCTTGCAAGAAATGATGCAGCTTTCTTTTTCTCGTACTTCTTTTCTCCTGTTTTATTGAAAAATCTCCTTAATTCTCTCTTGTTATCCTGAATTTTAGTATCTATTTCACTTTTTGTATAACCCTCATAATCGGCTAGCTTGGCGTCTACCTCAGTCTTAGTATAAACAGGGTCTAGTGCATCAAATTTGGCGTCTACCTCAGTCTTAGTATAAACAGTACTTACTTTTTTCTCAAGATGTGATAGGTGGATTGGTCTTAGAAACTGTCTGTGCAAGTCTTTTCTTAGTTCTCGTTCACTTGCAGCAACAAAAGCCTTACTAGCAAACCCCGCTGCAAAGTTCCGTTTCTGTGTGTCTATTTTCTGTTGCAGCGACGTCTTGTTTACCGCACAGGTTGGGTCATCTAAGTCGGTCTCGAGTCCTCTAATATACTTCTTATTCATGTCCAGGTCTTTACGTGCTACCGCAGGAAAGAAAGTATCGCTTATTTGCTTTATTGTTGCTACGTGGTCGTTGCCGGAACCGGGTGAAAGACCTATGATTTTGTGCCCACCCATATCCAAATCTTGTCCTTTACGGAAACACTCTCCACTCAATCTATCTAACCGAGTCTTGCTCGCATACTTACTTAGCACTACATCAAAATTAGTCTCCGTTTGTCCTACCGGACCTCCTGACACTGTCTGAGATATTTCATTAAATATACCCATTTTTATTACTTATCTTTTATAAAAGGAAGAAAAAAATTTTGGAAGAACTAAAGGATCTAGCTCAAAAGAAGTCAAAAGCAGAGAAATCGGTACAGGACTTCAAAATGAAGAAGGAAGAAGAAAAAATAAGAAAAAGTGTACGGTCGGGTAGACTCAAGGAATTCTTTGAACCAGTAACGAAAGCAATAGAAACAAGGATAACACCACAACTAGTACTCGTGCCTAATATTATGGATCTTCCTGTTCCTAATATTATGGATCTTCCGGATCCTCTTGCGATAGAGGAACCGGAGGAACCGTAGGAACCGGAGGGACCGAAGATAGTCGAAATGGAAGCAGGTGGCGTAAATATCAGTGAGTATGATGCCGAGGAACAACTAGAAAATAAAGATGACCTGGATAACAAAGCCAAGATCAGTAGGGCAAAGGGTTTGAATGTGAAGCTGGGACAAATGAAATCCGGGGCGCAATTTCCAGAAGATATAAAAAATCTCCAGGATAAAAATAGAAAGTATTACCAGAAATTGCAGGGGGAAACTGGAAAAGGACTGGCATCCAAAAGGTCGTACAAAATAGACACTACCGGCTCCTTTTCTGATCTACTGCTGGATTTGGAACAGCTTCTCGAATATAATAGGTTGTACGGACTAGACAATAAAGGACAACAAGTAGTAGACGAAAGGGTGGACGACGACTTCGTCGACCTAGTGACAAAGAGGTACAATTCCAAAAAAGCGTATTCTGATTCTGCAAAGCGGATATTTAGAAAACTAGTCACTCTTTCATCACACCCTCTGGTAAAGAAAAGTGGCAAATACAAGAATATTTTGTGTGACGCGACTAGTCTTGTAGATCGGCTAGAGCTTCTGATTGCTGGCATCGAGTCTGGCAATACCAGTGACGAACTAGTAAACGAAGGAATGTCCATTCTGGACACTCTTCTGGAGAATGGGGATATAACGGAAGAACAGCATGAAGGGATTTATAGAAAATATTTTGAGTAATAAAAAATGGATCAAAAGATAACACTTTCTAGTTATGCGGCAAGAAAAGGGACAAACACCCCTTCTGATTTTGTGACCCAGTTCGAAGAACCCTTGGTACTAGATAAGAATAGGCAGTATGCTTTTGGTTTATCCCAAATAAGTAGTATGACTTACAGTTGGTATAATATTTCTGAGTTCAATGGAAACAAGAAAATAAAGTCTTGATTCTGGGAGTACATTCAAGGAATTGTCGTTTGCCGATGGTAACTACAGCTACGGGGACATATCCTTTTATATAGCGGAATTTCTATCGGTAAACGACAAAGTCGAAGACAGTCCATTTAGGCTGGACTTTGATCTGACGAGCTTTATGGTGCTAATCACACTACAGGAAAATACACAACTAGACTTGAGAGATGGGAACTTTGCCGAGTTAATCGGGTTCGACAAAAAAATAGTAAAGGAGACGGAATACGGAAACAAATTAGCCAATATCACTAACGGGATAGATAGTATTTATATTCATTGCGATTTGATCACTAGTTCCGTTGTAGACGGTAAGTCGGGTGACGTAATCTACGTCTTTAGTACTGCAAATCTAACTCGTAGTTACCCGTTCGAGAGAACACCGTTCCATATAGGATATTCGAGAGTGAATAAGACAAGGATTGACTCGATTCGTGTTTGGGTGACCGACGCAGACGGCAGAAATATAGACTTGAATGGTGTTGACACCAGTTTTACTTTTATTCTGAGAGAAATATAAACGGTAAGAAAAATGAGAAAAGTATATAGTAAGGAGTTAGCAATATATGTTTTTGTTGACCCGGTAACGAGAGAACAAATAGGTGGTGGATTATTCGACAGTATATTTAGTACCTTAGGTAGCAACGCTGCAAAACAACTGGCAAAAGAGACAATAAAGAAATCTGCCACCGCAGCATTAGACACTGGGAGTAAAAAACTTGGTGAAAAGGTGGGAGAGTATGTAGCAGATAAAATAGCACCAACAAAACCAGATGTACCAGCAACACCAACAAAACCAACAAAACCAGCAAAACCAGGTGCATTGATTAAAGAAATAAAAAAGTATACCGACGAAAGTGCCGCATCAAAAATTGGTCAACTATTAGGCAAGGGTAAAGTTAACGCAAGAATTAATCGCCTATTGTAGATTAAAATCATACTATAAAAATGGGAAGAAGAAAACTATATGAGACAGATGTCGAAAAAAAAACAAGCCCACAATGAACACCAAAAGAAATACTACGCCTCCCATAAATTTTACTGTGAGGTGTGTAATAAACTCCTTTGTGTTTCGGCCAAAAAGTACCATATTAACTCTGCAGCTCATCGTAAGAGAATTAAATCCATTTAAAGAATAAAAAATCATTTAAAATCATTCAAAAGCTACAAATATGAATTACAACGAAAAGAACGGAATTAAAATGTACACTATTAATTACCCTCAAGAAGAATTAACTAGTGATGAGGTAGGGGTGATATCAGAGTTAATAAAAGAAAGACTAGATTACGCTGTTTCAGACGGGTTTACTGATGGCGCTGATGTACTAGTAAAATTTATCTATACTGGTAACACGTCAAGTTATAAATATAATACCACAAAGAGTATGAACTCGTTTCTTATAAGGGAGTTTGGTGATTTTGTCACGCTTTATCAGCAGTACGTAGACCTTTCTTTGCCTCCGAATGAGGATTATGTACATGAAATCATAGGAATTAGAATAATCGTGATTCCTCCGCCCAGTGGTGGATGTTGGAACCGCGATTATTCGGAGACGATAACAGATGGGGTTAAAAGGAAACGCCCATTATCGACCAATAATAACTGTTTGTTTCGGTGCTTGCGACAATTCTTTAATCCTACAATCACTTTCTGTGATGAGATACGAAGGGAATGTGGTTTGGCTCCTAAAACGCCGATCCCGTTCCCAGTAGCGTGTACCAGATACCTGTCGGTTTATTCTGTGAAGAGACAAAACAGCATTATGGTAAAAAGCACCTCACCACAATAGAACTAGCCAAGGGTCATTACAGTCTTATTATCGGAGAAGAAAAGAAGAGGTGTTTATCTTGTGGCGATACGTATTATAACGAAAAGCATACTTGTTCTCGTTGTGGTACTCGATATAAGAAAAAACACAAGTGCAACCATAATAAATCTGGTTATTATCAGGCAGTAATACAGAAAACGGGTAGGTATTTGATCCGAAAGACAACGAAGAGTAAAGAGTTAAACCCCAACATAATTCACTATGATATAGAGACTTACACAAAAATTGTTGATGGACATAAGGTTCATACCCCGTATATCCTAGGATTTGTGGAAAAAGACGGAGTATTCTGTTACTACGCTGTTGATGATTGCGTCGACAATTTTGTACGATATCTGATGAACAAAACTAATGAGTTCGCCCGGTGAGTTCGTTTTAAACGCTTATAACGGGAGTAACTTTGATCACTACATGAATAAACTAGGGTTAGCTCCGGAAAAAAAATATTATAAATAACGGGGAGCATAATCAGCGCTTACGGCAAGACATTCCGATGTTTTGATCTGATGAAACACATAGGTAGTTCTTTGAGTCAAGCACTGTCTGATTTTAGTTGCAATGTACAAAAGGGAGAATTTGATAACAGTCAATCGAAACGCTGGGAAGAGATGTATGATAGTATGAGAAATGAGTGCCTTTTGTACCTCCAGTCTGACGTACTTGGTCTACGAGAATTGTTCAACAAGTTAAACAACCAGTGTTACAAAGATTTTGGTAGGGATATTACTAATTTTATTTCCACTAAGTTCTCTGGGGTTTGATATTTGGAAAGATTACTTAGGAGTTATGGTTGACTTGTCTGATTCAACAGAGGTAGAAACAAATATCAGGAAGAGTATTTATGGTGGACGGTGTTATAAGAGCAAGACTGAGTTTGAATCTGATCAGTTCGGAAAAGAAACCATAAAGAATGATGATGTAACTGATTTCCTGTTGAATGTGGACGTCGTCTCCCTTTATCCCACTAGTATGCTGCACGAATATCCGGTGGGACAACAAAAATATACTAGTGGCAACGAGATGAAGGGTAAAATGGGGATATATAAAGTTCGGTATATTGCAAATAAGAAACTGCTTCATCCAGTAGTAGCAAGAAAGGACGAAAAAGGGACAACTAAGTGGGATCTACAAGACTCGGAGGGTTGGTATAGACCAAATGATTAAATACGGCTATAAAGTCGAGATTATCGAGGGATATTATTGGGAAAAGACTAGTAAGGAGTTTTATGATTATATACAAAAATTCTTCCAAACCAAGAAAACTAGTCAAAAAGGAAGTGTTCAGTATACACTAGCAAAGCTACTGATGAATGGGTTATACGGGAAGATGATCCAAAGACCGATATTCAATCATACTCAGACTATAAGGGACAATAATGAATATTGGGAGTTCCACCACAAATATATGGCCACCGATCTGGAACTAGTTTCAAATACTTGGTATGTGTCCGGTAACTTGAGGTCCGAGATTGACTCGGTTGATAATATCAGTAAGCCGTCACATTTTGGTGCTTTTGTTCTGGCTTATAGTCACAAGATCATGTACGATCATATGACGACCTTGAACCCGAAGTCCGAAATAGATTCTGATTTTTATTATACTGACACCGATAGCCTTCACGTGCCCGGTGAACAAGCAAAACTAATACCCAATTATAATGGAAATAACTTGGGTGATCTGGCTAACGACTACAAAAAGGATGCCAAGATAATTAAGGCGGTTTATATTGCACCCAAGTTGTATATGACCATTACAATCGATACAGACAATGTAATTAGTGTTAAGACAAAGGGTAAGGGACTAAATAAGACCAAGTTAACGCAAGAAGACTTCCAGAAAATGTTGGAGGGCGAAGAAGTAAAGAACACAAGAGAGTTTTCCATGAAGAAGGTACATCTAAAGAGGACTTCCAAAGAACGGGGTATTGATCATTTCAGTATTCTTCATCTCAGAAACTTTGAGAGGCGTGCGAACAAAAACGAATACAAGGGAAGAATTTTCTTTGAGAAGAATAAATCTTTTCCTATAGGAAGCTGCCGTCTACCACAGTCCACATAAATCCATGACGTTAGAGGTTTATGTGCTATGTCTATCATATGGTAGACAGTCCACATAAATCCATGACGTTAGAGGTTTATGTGCTCTGTCTGCAGAGCACATAAACCTCTAACGTATACACATTGTATATACGTCATGGATTTATGTGGACTGTCTATCATATGGTAGACCATATGATAGACAGTCCACATAAATCCATGACGTCAGAGGTTTATGTGTTATGTCTATCTATAGTAGACAGTCCACATAAATCCATGACGTTAGAGGTTTATGTGCTATGTCTATCATATGGTAGACAGTCCACATAAATCCATAACGTATAGACAATATACAGTTATTTCATGCCCTTGAAGGAAACAGCAAAAACTGTTGTCCCGAGGTGATGGAAATGATTTGTGAACTGTTGCCTGAGGCCAGAGGCCGAAGGCAACAGTTTGCAAATCATTTCCATCATCGAAGGACAACAGTTTTGCTATTTCCTGAAACGGGGCATGAAATGACTGTTTTTTTAACTGATATAAACAATAGAAAAATCTTCCATATAAAGAAAAATTCTACAAAGGTAAGATTTAAATGACGTCGCACTGCGCAATTATTTCGCGCATGCAGTTCGTCCGGAAATCGGTAAACAGTTAATTGTTCCTCCCGACGTCAAAATATTCATGAAAATAGTCAAAGATGTTTCATATGAAAAAATGTAACTATAAGTTAATAATGTCTAATAAATCCATGTCGTATACGGTAAATTTGCCATACAACAATTGACAAAGCAGAACAATAATAAATCTTTATTACATCCCTGATAGAACACGCACAAATTCCTCCAAAGTTAACTCCGAGAAAAGTTTAGTCCAGCATGGTCTGAATAACCTGCGCATGGCGTGATTAGTCTGGAATATTCTTCCCGGTTGCTGTTTTATAATATCACTGTTCGTATTGTAACTATCCATTATTATTATTTTTTCCTCTGGTAATTTCGGCTTGTTCAAAATCGTTGTTTAGCTAACGATGTACGTTGTAGTTATGAAACGGACTTGGCAACAGGTTGACATCGTATTGATTTTTATTGCAGTTTCACTGCGGTGTATTGATTACCTATTGGGGGTAAAAAAAGGAGATTAAATAGATTTTAATAAGTTAAGAAAACGTATTTTGTCATTAAAAATAATTTGTAAAATAGATTTTAATAAGTTAAGAAAACGTATTTTGTATATGAAATATTTTTATCATTAAAGTAATTTTGTAAAATTCCTAATCAAAACAATGAAATATTTTTTTGTCTGGCAAGTTAAGATACAGAAAAGAAAATTTATTTTTGGTTATTTCAATTAGCGTATTTTTTGAGACCTGAAGTTCTGAAGATATAAGTTCTCTCTCCTTTTTACTCGGAAAATTATACACTACGTAGAAATTACAATTCAGACGACAGTCTTTGGGTATCCGAAAATAGGACTGGCTCAAATAAATTACACTCATTTTCTTGTGTCTTCCACCTATAAAGTATTTCACAATAGAAGATTGGTCTTGTTGTGAACAAATATAGTCGTCAAAAATTACGATTTTTTGTTTGTCATCAGAATCTGATAGTTCGTCGATGTCTTCAACTTTATCATTAGATAGTTGCACCAAGTCTTCCAGAGACACACCTAGTTTTTCCGCTATTTTCTCTAGTATTCGAATTAGTTCCTTGTAGTAATGCTGCTCTAAATTTTTTGCGTAAAGAATAATTTTGTCGTAATACAATAAGGGTTTAATTAGCAAAATTGTTTTACCAGATCCACTTGGTCCCAAGATCAACATACGGAAGTAATCGTTTGGCATATTTTTTACTCCTTGTATTGTTTTGTTTTGAAAT
This sequence comes from Modiolus philippinarum, assembly GCA_002080025.1. Taxonomy (NCBI): domain Eukaryota; kingdom Metazoa; phylum Mollusca; class Bivalvia; order Mytilida; family Modiolidae; genus Modiolus; species Modiolus philippinarum. The sequence goes on along the minus strand of MJUU01059672.1, from coordinate 55,520 downwards.
TATTTGTATCAGACTTTTCCGAAAAAGGAATCGTTGTCATCTTTATAATCTAATTATTTATAAGATAAATAAAAACCATAATATTGTTTTAGGTAGGAGTGCTTAAAACGGAGTCGCAACCGTTGTAGTGAGTAAAACCTAAAATTTATAGTGTGATTTATATAATAAAAATCAGTAAAAAAACGATGAATAGTGAACAAAACAAAACTTACGAAATACTTGCAATGTATGATTTACACAATGTAAGAAAGATGAATATTCATAAATCAATGAGGCTGCCAAGCGGAGTTTACAAAATACGTGATATTCAAGAGGAAGAGAAGATCGTACATTTGTATTATCCTCTTAGCGGTATATTCGTTAGAGAGCAGGTGCCCGAAGAGATACTGGCAGACTTACTGGAAATACAAAGGACTCAAAAGTATTTAACTAAAGTAAAAGAAAGAATCGTACGTCCTCTTAGAGTGTGGGTGCGCAGGGAATTACTAGACGTATTTGTTTAGTTGTGCACCGAGTCCTAGTTTGCTTTTTACTCCTATTACACTCTGAACTATTTTTTTTGTTTTGTTTTTTTTTGTTTTTTTTTTGTTTAGAAGTCGTGCTTTGGACAGGTTAAAACAGAGTCTTGAGCGTTGGAGAATGAGTAAAACTTATAAAATTTTTGTTATACTACTAAAATGCTTAAGACGGAGTCGCAAGCGTCGTAGAAATACAAAACGTGAGTAAAACCTAATTTTTAACTTCGAGATTGTTTAAGCAGAGTTTCAACCGTTGTAGAAACAAAAAAACGTGTTCCAAAAACCTACGGATTTATTTATTGTGTACTACTTTTAATTTCTAGACTGTTTAAGCAGAGTTTCAACCGTTGTAGAAAAAACGTGTTTTTCAAAAAACATGCAACCCATTTTCAAAAAACATGCAACCCAGACGGGAGAGTAGTTAATAACAAATTCTCTGTCTGGTTTACATGATTTTTAAAAACGTGTTTTTAAAAATCATGTAAATCAGACGGGAGAATTTGTTATTAACTACTGTTAGATTCCACGGATTTGAGGCAGACTCGTCAGTCTATCTTTTGAGTTTGATATTATCTCCCCTGAAACTATTGGATATGCCCTTAAACCAAACGCTCTTAAACCAGGCCTCATACAAAAAGGTATCCTGAAGACACCCCTATAAACGCGAGATATGCGATCGTTAACACCATACGCGATCTTTAACTTCAGCCATGGAATATGAAGAAACTTTTATAGTGGGCAAGTTTTAATTATTATTATCAATTCATCACACGTATTGTATGAATAACTATCTCATATACCGTTCCCTTATAGCATGCCTTTTTTATTTTCTAGTCCACCATCAAACATATTAATACATAATATCCGTTTTTTACATTTTATTAAGGCATAACCTTAAAATTTAATCCCTAAGTACAAGATAAACATACATTATCATTGATCGACAGCAGATAACGATATGTTCTCAATCGAAATCTACTTCTATATACAAAATAACCCTTAATTCAGAACTACTATATGTTTTAACTGAGTAAATAACAGTTTAAATGTGTTTATTTATGCGGATATACCTTATTCAAAGCGATCGTCAACCATCTCTTTTTCTGGAAGGAGCGATTGCTAACCAAATATTACGCTATCGTTAACCACATTTTAGCGATCGTGAACTCCACATCAAATAAGTTAAATTCTACCAGCGGGACAACATTTCTATAAGAATCACATCTAGATACGAGGATATTACAGACCGATGTTCATTACTAACCAGAAAACTACTCCACCAAGGATATGAGGAAGTCAAAGAACGCTTGAAATTATCACTGCTTAAATTCTATAGTTACCATCTCTAGTTGGTTGACCTATACAATGTGACAGTCTCGCAACATGGGACTGGCATTTTTACATTTGACTAGATCTATTTGCTTCTAAACTATCGGACTTGACTTGTTCCTTGTTACGATTTTACACATCTTCCCAGTCAAGTGTTTGAGGTCTATAATGGCCTTTCCCGCAATCCCTTGACAAATTTTGCTTATATTTTCTAGCATGCCTCTCTATGTGAGAAGCAAATTGATGAGCCAATAAAATCAATCAAAAATGGTTGAGATGGATTTTCATTGATTCATTTGGTTGCATTTGATCACGAGAAATAGCTAGGGAAATATAAATGACACGTTTCAATCGCAATGGCTCATATAGTTTCTTCTTTTGTGGAGAAGTATAGCCCGGGAAATATAGGCCAAATCTGTAAAGGGTTTGATGGGAAGGAAATGAAAATCAAACACTTGACTTGGGAAGATGGATTTGACATTGGAGATATCATTTCTCACATGACGAGGAATGCATCCATAGAACAATATCTTTACCCTGTCGACCCGCATCAGAGAGTTCACGGTCTAGTGAGCGTGTTAGGTCATTTTCTCAGTAACTATAAGTGGTGGGTCAATGATATTTGGTATATAGGTTGGTCTTGGGTAGTACATGACAGTCTGCTATATAGCTTTTGTCTGTGACCTCAATTTCACGGTCCAATAAACATGTTGAGTTTTTGTGCTTAGTTTAGTTTCTCAGTAACTATAAGTGGTAGATCAATGATATATGGTATGGAGATTGGTCTTAGGTAGTACATGACAGTCTGTCATATGGCTTTTGTCTTTGACCTCAATTTCACGGTATAGTGAGCATGTTAAGTTTTTTATGATTAGGTCATTTTCTCAGTAACTATAAGTGGTATGTCAATTATATTTGGTGTATAGGTTGGTCTTGAGTAGTACATGACAGTCTGCTTTATGGCTTTTGTCTGTAACCTCAATATCATGGTTCAGTGATCATGTTAAGTTTCCCAGTATCTATTTATGTAAGGTCAATAATATTTTTGGTATTTGGGTGTGTCTTAAAAGGGACATGACAGCCCGCTGTTTGGCTTTAGCCCTTGACCTCATTTTCACGGTCTAATGAACATGTTTGGTTTTTCAGTATCTATCAGTGGTCACTGATATTTTCGTTTTTGGTGATTCATGACAGTCTGCTCTATTGCTTTTGTCACTTACCCTAAGATCACAGTCTAGCGAATATGTTTAGTTTTCTGATTTAGTCAGTTTGAGAATTCACATCAATTTTGCGACCATGAAGGGACGGGCGAGACATCAATTTGGGTCCACACTTGTGATATTTTTGCCCTATGACTTTTATTTTTAGTTTTATGAAAAGTTTTCTTCTTTGCGATGTAAGTGTATATTTGAGGTTTAGCGAATTGCCAATACGCAAGATTGTTTATTCATAGTAAATAATGCTGTTGCTTCTGTTTTGATAAAAGTATAACTTATGTAAATACTCAGTGAATAAACTTTTTTAACAATAAATCTATTTTTTCAGTAAATGAAACTGCAATTGTTTTAATTTTTATATCTTAGAGGTATCTATTCAGTTGAGTTAACGATCGCTTTGTTGCAACTGAAATGTAGGTAACGATCGCTCTGTTGTTAGTTAAAGATCGCATTATCTTGGTTACCGATCTCTATGCAAAGTTTTAAAAGAGGATATTTTGCTCAAAAGACAGACATTGTGAGCATAATTGTTTAAAAATAAGACAGTCATGGTCATATTACTGAATTTTATACACCCTACAATGATTTGAAATTGTAAAAATCAGCAAAAACTAACCATCTCCGAATAAAGTTAAGGATCGCTTTTATTGTAAACGATCGCATGTTTATGGTTAACGATCTCGCGTTTATGGGGGTGGAAGATTCTACCTCATTCAAGACGACCAACTGTGGGAACATTGTTTAAATTTGATTTATTTTAAAAGAATTATGCCTCTGAAACTACTTATCAAATTGGAACAAAAAATCCTCAGATGGCCCTTCAAAATTTGCGTCTGGCATATCTGCATCCAACCCAAGGTATTCTCTAAAAGGGAATATAGTTTAACATTGGAACCTATTGGAAATGTCATTCATCTCTCTATGTTAGCCATTTTATATATGAGCGATGCAGGCTCTTGATAGTTTCTTGTTTGTATTCATTTCCAATTTTAGTAAAATTCCTGGTAGTTTCAAAGGCCACATTTTTTTTTAAAATTCTACCAAGCAACGATACTTTTAGATTGTTTCTTTAAGAACAAACATTTTCACTAATTTGATTTTTCAAAATATTTTATTCCAATTTGGTAAATTTCCTGAAAGTGTCAAAGACCACTCATTATTTGGAATTCTATCTAGCATTTTCATACCTTTTCAAGGAGTGTAACAGAAATTTTCACTTATCAGATTCCAAAATATTTGATTCCAGTTTTGGTATTTTAATTCCCGAAAGTCTCAAAGACCACTTGATATTTGGAATTTTCGTTGAAACGATAGTTTAAGAATCTATTTCAATTAGAATAAACATTTTCACCTATTGGATTTTAAAAAAGTTGGTAAATTTGAAGACTTCTTATCTTTATGGACTTCTACCTAACAATTACATATTCATGAACTACTTTTTTTAGTGACCATTGATGTGAAAAATACAAAAAAAAAATATGCCAGGGTTTAGAACAACTATATTCAGTACTGGCATCACTGTCGTTTTCAACAGTCAATGTATTTTCTCATAGCTTTTATAAGCCAATGAAAATCAACAGAGCACCTTTTCTTAGAAAATTTTGACGTTATTTATCTGAAAAGATAGTGTACGTGCGGCATTTGTGACTTATTGATTTCATTTATAGCTTTTTGAAATTTAGATAATAAAACAGAATGAATTCAAATTCTATTTTACTAGTATAACACTTGAACTCGCTAAACATGCCAAGTACATATGCACTATATCTGTTAAATGACAGTCAGACATAGGAGTACAGACTGATCACTATGAATCACCAATACATTTCACGTCGGAAACAAAACAAAAATGGAATCACGATTGCCTGTTCCACTGTTATAGATTCATGAAACACTTAATAATGACCTTCAAACATAGCCATATTTGACTGAAAAAAAAATGCATGAAGATAACATTGTCCCATCTTCCCATCGCATCAAATGTTCCTGTATGTGATGATGGTCATATCAATTTAGAAAGAAAGAAAATATTTTGAGGAACAATTTAGCAAATTTCAATTAATTTACTAATTCTAAATCCCACAAAAGAATTTCATCCATTCATGTATCTTGTCAACCCATACCCTTTTACCATAGATTTATAATAATAAATCTATGCTCTTATTGCGTCTCTGTGGCATTATTCCTAGTACATTTTTGTCCAAAAGGACAAGATGCGATAAGGTGTTGATTTGGCCTAAGATTTCAGTGAATTTCTAAGTTGCACCTCAAAATTTTATTTCATGTTCATTTCAAAGGTGAGATCCTATTTACAGAAAAAATACCAAAGCTAGAACCAATGACGTCACAATAAGTACAATTCTGACGTCATGAAAAGGTTAATTTTGAGACTTTTCATAGAAATATACCGAATTTGGCAGATTTTGGTACAGTTTTCCTGACCGGAAATATCGAGCACATTCAAGAACCAATTAGATATTGTACCAACTTATTGGTACAAATGAATTCATATTTTTGTGGTTCTTGCGTGTGCTCTATATTTCCTATACAAAAAAAGTAGTCAAAATTGATCAAATTTGTAATTTTTCGACAAAATCTTCAATTTGTCCCTTCTTCTACACTCAAAAACTCAGTAATCATACATCAATATTTGAGATCTGTTACTGTTTACTGAAAAGCCATACCCACAGAATATTTCAATAAGAAAATTCTGTGAATTCAACCAAATTTATTTTTCTGGCCAAATACGGCCCTTATCGCCCCTACTCCTTTGTTCATTTGGGTTTCATACTTTTTGAAAGTTAACAAAATAATTATAATATGTAGTGAAATTCCAAAGTATTCGAAACATTTGTTTTTTATCCTTCTAACAACATATTTATTAGAAAAAGTTGTACCAGAACACATGAGTTGTAAATCTGGTACTGGATTTAAAAGAAAACAGAAATTACACAATTTGATAAAAGAATTTCATGTGGATATCACTAGAAAAATTACCATTTCTCAATTTATTTCCCTTAATTCAATGGTGACCTTTTATTTTCTTATACGTGAACATTGTAATGATTAAAAAAAACCTGCAAAGTATGAACAATATCTGCAATATATTTCTAAAGGTTTCCGTCATATAGTAATTTTTCCCAATCATTTCTGTGTATTAAAATCCTTATTGTCGATACACTATGACCATGATCATACTTCAATACCAATTCCTCAGTCATTTTTTAAAATTCCCTTTTCTAGTGAAAAACTGCTGAAGTCAATTCTTCTTTTTGCTTAACCTTCAGTAGAACTTAGGTTGAGGATTGTTGAACCATTCTTACAGTTTTACAACTCAGTTGTTGCTTCCTAACTGTAAAATTGATTCAACAGATACTCACCTCTGGATATCTTCTAAAACTTTATTGTAGATGTACTTAAGAAAACACCCTTTGTAATGCGTATTTTTTTTTTCTTAGGGTGGGGAAATTCTTAATTTTACTTTTGGAAATATTTCTAAATTTTTTTTTATTATCTTTGATATGAACACAAATTCAATCTTATAATACAATTTCTTGCACATTTTTATATTTTTTGTATCTGAATTTTTATCACGAAGATCATTTTTGGGAGGAAAAGTTGAAAGTACTAATTTATCTAGGGGAAATAATCATATCACATATATGATCTCCCTTGTTATTTTTTTCATTTTTCCATTTTTACAGAAAAATAATGAAAATAGATAACCAGTATATTTTAAAATATACCAAAGATAAAAAAAAATATTGGAAATTAGAAAATATACTTTAAAACTAGCAATTTAGCATTTTCAACCTTTTGTTTGCAGTTCTTGAAAAATAAATTGCCCAATATAATAAAATATTTATATAACTTCAAATAACTCAAGCTGTATTCACTCACTAAGCAGAAAGACAGAAGATTCATATTGTCAAACCAATTATATAGTTGATTGCATTACTTGAATTGTAAAACTGTGAGATTGGTTCAGCAATAGTTAAACCAATTTGGAAAATTGCCTTCATCTGTTTCAGAAACAGATGGTAGCAATTTTTTTAAATTGATTGAGGAATAGGAATTGAAATATAATCAAGGTCATGATGTATTGACTATAAATCGTTTAGCTTAAATTTTTATATTTTTAGAAATAAAACAATTATGATATAACAGAGTAAATTTCACAAAATTGTATAACAGGAAATTACCAGTAAGACCTTATAGACACCTCAAATGGCTCTTTAGATTTTGTTGAAATGTTACACATTGTCATATATTTTATAATCCGAAAATGTGCTTGAAATAATATGGCTGCTGCTCAAAATTTGGAAGGTGAAATAATTCATCAACTTAAAATGAAAAAGGGGAGGGTCATTGTCAACACATTTCCGAAGCTGCTCATTATACCCCCTGCAAATAAAGATTAAAGGGATATATAGGAGCCGCCCTGTCCCTCTATAATTTTGTATGCCCATATTTCTTGTAGAGGGTGCCACTCTCTAAATATACCGGAAATCAAACTTCACACAAAGGGGAACACTATGTGCATGAAGGAATCTAATTATTGTCCAAAATCAGGAAGGGGAGGTATTTTGCCTTTGTCTTTTCGTTGATTCCTATTAGTAAGTAAGTAAGTAAGTAAATTTTATTTATAGTCGGAATCACCATATACAAATAACATACAAACATGAGCTCTTAAAAGCTCTTAACCCGACTGGACATTTTAAATATTTTATATTTTTGCAAAGATAAACTCATATGTGCAACTTCTCTTAACCCTTTTCTTTATAAAGACACCTTTTGACGCCTCTAGCAGCCCGGGGCACCCCCGTTTCAAGCTATGGGAATGTATAAGGGTATAGGCTTATTCGATGTGATGTCACAACATCGAAATTTTTACCTGGGAACTCTTTTGGTTGATAAGAAATCGTAAGGTCACCTCTATGACTCCCATAATGACTACTGGTGTATGCAATCAGGACTGAGGTCGATGACAAAGATCATAATTTTTGTACTAATTTTTAAAATTCTGTATGAGTGAGTGCAAGTGAGAAATATGTGTTAAATGAGTGAAAGTTAATTGTGTAAGAGGAAATACCTCTGTAAATTTTTATATCCATATGGATCCAATGATATGGAAATAAAATAAAATATCTCTGCTTGTCCTAACCCAAACTGTTTATGTTCCAAGCTAATATCTTAAACAACCAGTTCAAATCAGCATTCCCAGAGAAATTCGAATTTACCAATGACAGATTTTCAGCAGAGATGTAAGATGACCAAAACAACGTATCCTTCAATACCAGACTTGAACATCACTGTAAATGGAATAGAAAAACTGCTTTCAAATCTAAATCCACATAAAGCAGCTGGTCCGGATGGCATAACATCTAGAGTACTAAAAGAACTCTCAACTGACATAGCACCCATCCTTCAGATCATCTTCACTAAGTCCTATGATACTGGCGAACTACCTGATATATGGAAAAATGCAAATGTAAGTCCAATATTTAAGAAAGGAAAAAGATTTGATGCAATAAATTATCGTCCAGTCTCACTAACATGCATATGTTGCAAGATCATGGAACACCTAGTGACAAGCCACATCATGAAGCATGCTGATACTAACAACATTATGTATCCCTTGCAACATGGATTCAGAAGGAAATTATCCTGTGAAACACAACTACTAGAGTTCATTGATGACATCACCAAAAACCTTGACACGGGAAAACAGACTGTCTGATAATGGATTTCTCAAAGGCATTTGACAAAGCGAGCCACAGCCTATTAATTCACAAACTCGACCACTATTGCATAAGAGGTAAAACCAATAGATGGATTCAAAATTTCTTAGCAGAAAGGAAACAAATGATGGTTGTAGAAGGGGAGAAATCGGACTCCGTAAATGTTGACTCGGGAGTTCCACAAGGATCCGTACTCGGCCCAAGTTTATTCCTCTTCTACATAAATGACATGCCAGAAGGAATCCGTTCAAGAGTAAGACTCTTTGCCGATGACACTATCGTCTATCTAACGATTACTTCAGATGCAGATGCGAACCATCTACAAGAGGACCTGGACAAACTAGCAGAATGGGAAAGAAAATGGAAAATGGCCTTCCATCCTGACAAGTGTGATGTGATCACGATAACTCGGAAAAGAAAACCAATAGTACGAGAATACCACCTGCATGGACACACACTTGAAGCTGTTAAATCTGCCAAATATCTAGGTAGTCAGTGACGACCTTAAATGGAATGAACACATTAGGAATATCTGCAACAAGGCCAACAAAACCATAGGGTTCTTGAAACGAAATTTAAACATCAACATCATAAAGATCAAAGAAACTGCATACAAGTCTCTTGAAAGCGGACCCACCATAGTGTATGCCAGTTCAGTATGGGACCATTACCAACAAAACAATTACACACAGACTTGAAATGGTCCAGAGAAGAGCGGCAAGATATGTAACAAATCGATATCACAACACATCATCTGTAAATGAAATGCTAGAAGACCTAAGTTGGAAAACATTAGAAGACCGTAGAAAAATAGCAAGACTAACTATGATGTTCAAACTGGCTAATGAACTGGTACTCGTAAACACGGAGGATAATCTAGAAACAGCGTACCAAATATCATCTTGTCGAACGGAGCTACGGAAAGAATCCTTTTTTTCCTAGAACAATCAAGGAATGGAATGCCCTACCAGATAACTGTGTCACCGCCGGTAAACTGGGCTTCTGTTGTGTTACACTAACGAGCGTAGCATTGTGGAACGGCGAACCAGTTTACACCGCCGGTAGCCTTGAAACCTTCAAGGTTCACCTCCAGGACATTATTTGAACCACCGTAGGATGTTTTTAATGCGCACTGTAAATATAAATGTAAAGCACAACCCCCACAAAATCAGTAAATGTACATATTTTATTTTTAATTTGGCATGCGCATCCAAAAGTAGCAAAAAAAATCAATATATTGATGGTGGCCGCAAAAGTAGAAGGTTCGGGGTCAACAGCATAAATTTAGCTTTTGAACTGGTTTCTGTCATAATGTATATTTCAACAAGTAACCAGATATCAGCGCCTACTTTCATTTTGTCTTTTGGTAAAGAATCATAATAATCATTGTATTGATTCTCACTTTAATGACCATATTTCTTATATTTTAAGTTGAAATCAACGTATATTTTTTATTCAAAATGGATGATTGTTGGAAGTTACTGCCAAATATCCGATAATTGTCATTCAACTTTCATTATCTTTTGGGTTTGCCCATGACAGATTTAGACAATTCCAAGAAATTTGGATAACGTTTAATTTCACTCAGGTAAAGGTATATGATATTGTTTTCAGTAAAACCGTGAATTTATGCCCCATCAAGTTAATTTGTAAGTTCTCATCCTGGCCAACCCACTACAAGTGTTTATTTATTTATTATTTACCAAAACTACTTTTTAAAATAACTTTCGTTTTGATTCCAGTGTTGTCTCTAGAACCAAAAGTTGTCATTTTGCACAAATTTTGGATCACTTGAATTGTGCCCAATAATCGTACATAATTAGTATACGAGTACTGTAAAAAATAATTAGAAAAGTACAATTCTGGTACAATACATATGTACTTGTATACTAGTATTGTTTACAATACTTGTTTATAATACTGGAGAAGAATATTGTTCTAAATGCTTGATTATAATGGGTATTTGAATAAAAATGACACTTTACATTTGCTATTTTTTTTTTTAACAGACATAAAAGATTAAAAAATATACAATCACAATTCTTTAGAGATACATTTCATTATTAAAACACCAATACACACAGCAGTTTTTTTTATTTAGTGGAAATACATGTTGTACATGCAATAATACACAATAAACAAAGAATGCAAGTTCTCTGCCACTAAAGAAAGGACACCAGAACATTTATATGACTGTACAATTTACTCAGAGATTATAAAATACAACGATTGTAATAGTCCTCATTGATTGATTGATATGTTAGTGCAAAGAAATGGTTTTATATGGCTCTGATCATGGGTTTTGATAGTACAGACTTTGTGACCATAAATTCTGATTTCCATAGTCTTCAAGGCTTCCTGGCTTTATTAAGAGTTAAATGTTATAAAAACATATCTAACTGGCAAACAAGCATTCCTTTGACAATTTCTAATGGCTTGTTCCCATTTCGCCTTAGCTGTGAAATTTTATGTAAAAAAATATTCCCATTTCGCCTTAGTACATATTTATGCCAGCTAAGGCGAAATGGGAACTTATGTAAACATCTAATCAAGAGAAACTGGTGTTTATACAACAATATAAACATTAAAGATTGAAGTTGTTTAATTAAAATTGAAATTAATGTAAATTGTATGTGTAATGGCTTGTTCTCTTTTAAGTTGTGTATTCTTCAGTTTCAAATGAGCACAAAGTAACTAAAATTACAATTTCTATGCTTTATTAACATAACTTTATATGATATGTAACATAACAAAATTCCAACAGAAGCATACATTATTATTCATTCATAGTTTTATACATATAAAGAAAATAACACTCAAATCAGAATAGAACATCAAATAAAGAGGCATACAAAATATTTAATAAACAAAACAATGAAATATGCAAGCACAATAGTTCTTTAATATGAGCACATATATTTCTTTTACAAGCACATTTATGAAGCACATTTATTAGCACAATAATAGTTCTTTAATAAGCATATTTACCCGCATATTTATTAGCACAATAATAGT
>MJUU01059672.1:21045-42374 GCA_002080025.1 Modiolus philippinarum | reverse complement strand
TTGATTTACATTCAAGTTTTAGGACGAGTTCAGATCTTAGTCACTATACATGGTACAATCATGTAACCTGCCATATGCATATAACTCTGATGGTAGATCAGCATCCAGACAAAATTAGGTCACTTTGACCTATATTTTCCGCTTGATTGATTTACATCCAAGTTTTTGGACAAGTTCATATCTCAGTCACTTCACATGGTAGGATCATGTAACCTTGCATAGGCATGCATCCCTGATGGTACATCAGCATCCAGGCAAAAGTAGGTCACTTTGACTTACGTTTTACGCATGAGTGATTTATGTCCAAGTTTTCAGGCAAGTTCAGATCTCAGTCACTATACATTGTAGGATCATGTAACCTTGCTTAGGCATGCAAATGTGATGTCAACATCCAGTCAAGATTTTGTTACTGTGACAAAGTGCCATAACGAGGCGAACTCTGTAATCGTTGATTACCTATGTTTTTAATTGACTATAATTTAGTTTTAATTTTCCTAAAGTAACACATATAACAAGTCCTTCTAAACTCCTGTCTTTTATTTGCCAATCAACCATTCAAGATTGTATAGAAATTCTATTGTATACCAATTTGTACTGCCTGAAGGGGTTTACCTTGATACTCCAGTAATGACAAATTGGTATACAAAAGAATTCTATAGAATCTTGATTGGTTGATTGACAAAGAAAAAGATAGGAGTTTTGAAGGAGTTTTATAGGTGTTACTAGAGGAATATTGGTATGTTCATTGAAGAATTGCAAATATAATACGTTACTGAGCCAGGAAATCCGCCATAAATAGATTTATCTTTCTATAAGGTAATACTTTATCAAGGTAAAACCTCCCCAGGCCATAACAGATTGATATACAATAGTATTGTTGGACAATTCAAAAGGATCCTGATTGTGTTGATTGGTTAACAAAAGCAATCCACCAAAAAATTTTTCCAATATATATTGTAGTCCAGCAATACCAGTTGCTCAAAAAAATAATAGGTACAGCTTACTCAAATTGTTAAATTGGTTACACAATAGAAACTAGTAGACCGGTAAGGTCATACACAATGGACTATAATTCTAATTCAACAAATGCATGATCAGTCTTATAACCAGGGTTTATATCTATTTTATCAAGAAGAGCCATTAATTCTTCAGATATTAGGAAAAAATCAAGTCTTGCTTTCTTAATAGGATTTTTCTTAAACCAAGTATATCTTGTTCGAGACGGGTTTTTAACTCTCCATGGGTCTTGGAGCTTATATACTTCTTTCATTTTTAAAACTTCATTCCTTGCTTTTGGATTGTTAATATTTAAATAATTTGAGTAATCTTTCTGCGGATCTTGTACTAAATTCCAATCTCCACAAAATATAACAAAATCTGACTCATTATTTTCTATTTCTTTAGTTAAGTTTGTATAATATTCTGGGTTGTCTTGATTGGGTCCATATAAATTAATGAGAGTAATGATTATGCCTTTTGCAAGTTCAATTTCAAGTATCAAAAAATTACCATTGCCACCTGCTCTTTCTTTTACTATCTTATATTCAAAGTTATTATTGAATAAGAAAGCTACTCCTCTCGAGTCCCTAGAACCTTCACTTAGATAAATATTATATCCCCATTGTGCTCTTATAAATGCATAATCTTTGTTAACTAAATGTGTATCTTGCAAGCAATATATAGAGAATTTTTTTTGTCTTAAGTATTGAAATACATCTTTTCTTTTTGCATTGTCACCCAAGCCACGGCAGTTTATACTTAAGATTTTTAATTTATCCATTTTAAATTTCAACTACATACATGTTAAACCATACAATGTATTCCCTTAAAAAGCAAAATATAAACAATGTTTTGAATTTCCTCCCTTGCATACTCACACATTTATACATAAAACAAGACAAGTAAACCGAAGCATACATACAGTAGGCAGTGTTATATCAAAAAAACAATATACTCTTAACAGATAATAAATTAAAGGCAACATAGTATCTTTGAATTTTATACTGCTCTATCCGGATTTGCACATCAAATTTTATAAAATTATATCAGCAGAACATTCGGTTACTTATATGTAAATATAAATTAAATAGTGTTCCATGGAGCATTTGTATTGCCTGTACTTCAAATCAGCAATTTGTGGCTTAGTGGATCAAGGTCTCTAACATATTAAAGAAAAAATATGAATGTAAGATGCACAATTTAATCAAAATATTTGTATCCAAAAACTTCATTTAAAAATCTAGAATTAAAAACGAGTTTCAGATTTTGGAATGAGGAATCCTCTAAATCAGTAAAAGTAAATATTTCAAATATAAATGATGCGCACAATCAGATCATGATCCAAAATACTTTGAAAATTTCATTGGATTCTGATTTGCAGTTTTGAAGGGAGTTACTTATTTTTGCCAAATTAATAAATGAGCCATTTATTCTCAATGAGTCCCAAAATGTGTAGAAATCAAATTTAAAGTATCAGGTACCCAACAAAATTGAATAAACAACATATCTTTCCATGTCAAGTTAGAATGTAACCTAAGTTAGGGAACCAAAAGAATATATTAGCTAATTTGGCTCAGTAACCTCTTGAATGTGTAAAATCAAAATTTCTAATACAATGTATTAGCGGCAACATATAAGTATATTGTTGATTTGGTTAAAATATGACTTACAGTTATAATATTTGCAAACCAAAACAGTATGAGCCATTATAATATTTACAAACCAAAACAGTATGAGCCATTATAATATTTACAAACCAAAACAGTATGAGCCATTTGGCCCAATAAGCCTCTTAAAATCTTTAAATCAAGAATTGAAATACTAGTTCCACAACAAGACCAAGAGAAATCTTTATTTTTCATTGGATTTCAACCTGTTTTTTCTTTGGATTTCTTTTGATAGTAATCAACAGAATTTCTTAGCTCTTACAATATCTCAGTCATAAGGGATTAAAAGGGCTAATTTTTATTTTCACTAATTTGTGTCCAGTTAATTTATGTATCAAGGTCCTTATTGTGTCCAGCAAATTACTGTGTCCACATTTATTTTAGTTTACACTTGTTCAAATTTCAGTGTTCGACATGCTGCGGTCGTATCCTGCTGCGCTCAGCGTAGCCCTTTATTAACCATTGTTTTAAGTATCACAAGATAATGAAATGTGTACTAGGAATCACTGACACATCCATAAAAGTGTGCAATTAAACATGCAAACCGTAACCAAAGGAGACAATGAAAGCTACAGCTAGAAACAACAGAATCTTGTTGGCATCGCACTACTCCATCAATTTTGTGGACCTGTGTTACATATGGATATATTATTTCTGAATTTCCCCTTTCTGCTTTTTTTGTCTTGGTATCTGTTTGCCGATATATTTTAAGAGAATTAGGCTTCTGCAGTTTTTGAAAACTCTTCCGCTGTGGTAATATTACTTCTGAAAGGCATCTTTTCCTCCATAATGCAGTGTAACAATAATCTTGTTACATACTGTTAATTATTGCGATACACATAGAATAATACCCCAGTATTGTTAGGTGATGAACCAAAAATTCTCCTTTGTTGAAAGATGAACTGAAGCTTTACATCTAAACAATACCTATTGTAGAAAGGGCATTCTATTGTCAATCGACTCTTTATTAAATTACCTATGGAAAAAATTTCCTTCCTTGGTCAAGAATTTTGTTGCAACTTACTGTTTTGTCATTTAATGATTGCTAAATAATGACTTAATGGTGAAATTATTTCCCTAATGGTCAAATCTTTTATAGTTCATCATTAAGTCATTATTTAGCAATCATTAAATGACATTAGAATAAGTTGCAACAAAATTCTTGACCAAGGAAGGAAATTTTTTCCATAGGTAATTGAATCAAGAGTCGATTGACAATAGAATGCCCTAAAGCAGATTCACACTTCTACAATAGGTATTGTTTAGTTGTAAAGCTTCAGTTCATCTTTCAACAAAGGAGAATTTTTGGTTCATCACCTAACAACACTGGGGTATTATTCTATGTGTATCGCAATGATTAACTATGAAATTTACCTGTGAAAAAAATCAATATTGAACAATACTTGTACAATACTTGTATACAATACTCATACAGTTTTTTAACAAAAAAACATGAGTATTGTGCACAATACTCGTATACAACAATGTACTAGTATTGTTGGGGCACAATTCAAGCGATCCCAAATGTTATCCTTACATGAGATAGGTTTCGGAGATAGCCTTGATTTTCAGGTGGATTTGCCTTTTTTCAGGCAAAATCCAGGAAACTTAGTACATTGTGTAAATCAATCAACTTTCAACTTTAATTCAACACACCAAAATCATCCATTTGCCCACAGTATTTTACAAAATCCATTTACATTTCCTTTTTTCACAAGGCTCAATGCAATCTAATTTTGTTCTCATTTTTTTTGAAACTGCTGATCTAGGTTTTGAAGTTGGGAATGCAATTAAAAAATATCTAGGCCAGAAAATTTAAAAAAGACAAATTTTAGAATAAACACTGATTCTACCCTAAAAATGCATATTTTTTAGTTATGTTTTCAGCTTGGAAAGGGGGAGGGTGCACAAGCCCTTTAAGGCCTCGCCCTGAATCACCACCTTGTTTTGCAAACAGTAAGTTTGGATGGGCTTTAAGCCATATTGTTTATGTGTATAAGGGGTAGGTTGGCCAAGTGCCTGGACTTTCAACCAGACTGGCCTTTGCCACTGTGAGTTGGAATCCAGCAAGTGTCAAGGTTTCAAGGCACCTATGTATACCCTAGTGTTGGAGTTTCAGTCTTTTTCCAGTGTGACAGGAGGGTCAGATGTCCGCTGTTTCACTACCCCCTTGTGTGTACTGACACATCTTGATACCGGGCGACGACAGACAGATGCCAAATGATGATATCTAGACGGTTCGTTCCTCTGGGATCTGATTTATGGTAAAAAAAATTAGAAAAGAAGTTTACATATTTTAATAAAGAGAAAAATGTACTTGTACAACAACAAAATGATCAAAGTAACAATAATGGATCTAAAGAAAGTATTCTAAATTTCCAAAATGTAATTATAAGTAGCAGACTGCAGTCGCTAAGCCAAAGGGTAAGGATCTTATAAAGATCCTCTGGTCAATTCGACCAAAAACATTTGTCACCAATAGAAAATATAGCATAAGTAAATAAATATGATTGTTTTCAAATATTTTGCAATATTAATCACAAACTTTAAAGTTCTGTATTTTACACATACTTTTCAATTTCTGCATTAAATTTACATTTCTTCACATAACAAATTAATGTTATTTCCTCCACAACGTAAGATATTCGGAATTTCTTCAAGTCCTAAAATTCAGGGTAGATAATTAGATCATCTTCTTGCTGTTTCACAGCACAACCGTCACACCAGCTTGGTACGGTATTCTTCTTACATAAGCTTTGCGACCATGTCAGAAACTCAAAAGTGCTAAACAATCTCGCCATGTATAGAACTTATGTTCATTGTTCATGTTGTTGACTTTTTACAGGTTACGTACCTTTTACCTTTATTATTTGTTTACATGATAGTTAACAACATGTCTTGACAATCAGAACTATGAACTGAGAATTATAGGTTTCATTATGAGTGAGGCTTGTATATCGCTTGTTATCAAATCGAGCTATTTAATTACACAATAATAATTAACGAGCTTCAGCGAGTTAATTATTATTTGTAACTAAATAGCGAGATTTGATAACAAGCGATATACAAGCATCCCGAGTTGTGAAACCTATTTCTCTTATGATAAACTGTTCTGTCATGTTCTCCTAATTATGTTAAGTGGGAGAATTTAGTTGTGTTTGTGAATACATTGAAGATTGATTATATACTTTAAACTTATCCTTATAATGAATGTAAAGTCTGACAATAAATTTTCCCCGTATATAAAGTAGAAACTATAAACAACGATAAGTGTTGTAGATGTAGGAACTATGTTGCATTATAAGCACATGAACACAACAATCAATAGCAATGACAGGTACATGATTCCTCACTGGTGACAAACCTTGGTGAAAGCTCGGTTAAATTGTAATTATAGTTTTTGACATCTATACAGTAATAAAATTAATTTCTGCTTGTCAGTTGAGTGAAAATTTTATGAATGATTTGTAATTAAATGTAGGTGTAAATTTCTCTGTCTCTGTTGTAACTGATTCTGATGTCAATTTCCACGCGTCAATGATCTCAATACACATTACATCATAACATCAACACTGAACACAGGAAGGAAATTAAACTTAAATAAAATAATATATTTCAAGTGGCCAAAATATATTAAACTGTTTTTGGAGAATGAATTAATAGGTGTGTACACACGAAGATCATTTTTTCATTTCTTCTTCTTGCCAATGGAATAAAAAATAATGCAGACGACATAATGCAATGAGCACGGAATTTAAAAAAGAATTGCAATGACGTTGGTTTGACCTTATGTGTGACCTCTAGAACAACCAATGAAAATACGGCTGAAAAGTTATCTAATTGTATGAAAGGCCAATAAAATGATAGCATAAAAGTTATCACTAAGTGATATGAAAAATTATCTTATGGTGTAAGAAATAGATATTGCTGCCACATCATAAGAGAAATGTATATAATCACCTGTAAAGAGGTGATATCACTGCAAGTAAGAAATATACCTTTTGTTTCATTTTGATGTTCCTTGAAGATTTCTTGAAAGGAAACAAAGATTTAGGAAAACACCATTTTCAAGAAATTTTACATGAAAAATGTGTTTTGTTTACATGATTTCAGCTGTTAAAAGGGGGTAATCAAGATTGTCAATAACTAGCCAATCAAAATTATTTTTAATTCTTTCATGCGCTATTCATTGGGGTAGACTGTTGATTGATGCCAGCTTGTAATCTTAGTTGTTTTTTAAGTGTCAAAATGGCAATATGTTGAATTGGCAGCCAGCAATCATTGTTCACGGTCATTTAAATGATGGAGTTCTGAGTCACAGTTCACAGTTGGCTGGTAGCGGGAGATATTGAAATTAAAGAGCAAGTTTTGTTGAAGGTTACATGTAGGTAAATGCAAGACTAATACTGCAGAGTTTGAAGAGTTGAACACAGCGGCTTTAAGGACAACATCAAAACCTCAGAAAACCACTTGTATGACTGAATCAGTTGGAGCAATAAATGTTTAGAAATTTTAATGCTTCCTATATTTATAAAACAATGGAATAAAAGGAGACCATGTTTGAATGCACATCAAACAAATGATAAAGAGTAAATGATTTCCAAATACTTGTATTTTATCATCTTCACTGTAACTTTTATATTGCCTAACTGGAAATGCAGCGTTTTGATGACCATCTAGCCATTGTCTCAACAAAAAAGGGGTGAGAATTTAGGATAATGTACAAGTCAGACCTCTTACTGAGGTGAATACGCTTTTTAGCTCACCTGGCCTAAAAGGCCATGTGAGCTATTGCCATCACTATGCGTCCGTCGTCTGTCGTCTGTCCGTCCGTCAACAATTTCAAACATCTCCTCTGAAACCACTAAGCCAAATTAAACCAAACTTGGCCTGAATCATCATCAGGGTATGGCTTCTCAAACTGATGTTCAGTTTGTCCCTCTGTCGAACAACATGGCCGCCATTGCTAAAAATAGAACATAGGGGTAAATTGCAGTTACAGATATCAAAAATCTGACATGGAGTAAAAATGATCAGCATGATGAGATCTATCCACTGTGCAATTTTGAAGAAAATCTGAAAACCCATCTCGGAGTTATAGCCCTTTTTATTTTTTATTTCAAAAAGTGTAGGAGATAGAGGTCAAGTGTAAATTGCAAAAATGTTCAGCATATCAAGATCTACCCACCCTGAAATTTTGAAGAAAATCCATAAACCCTTGTAGGAGTTATTGCCCTTTTTTCACAGAATTTTTAAAATTTCCTATTTTTATCTTTTATTTCCGAAACTATAGAAGATGAAGGTTAAGTGTAAATTGATGAAATGTTTTCCAAGCTGTGGCGACTTCAAAACTAATGCTGAAAATTGTTCCTTGACCGCCATTTTCAAAATGGCCACCTAAAAAGGCGAGAAAACTCAACATTGTCCGATTTCAATGAAATTTGGTTTCCAAATAGATATTGATGTTGCGACTTCAAAACCGGTGTTGAAAATTGTTTGTTGACCGCCATTTTCAAAATGGCCACCAAAAAAGGCGGGAAAATTCAACATTGTCCGATTTCAATGAAATTTGGTTTTCAAATAGATATTGATGTTGTGACTTCAAAACCGGTATTGAAAATTGTTTGTTGTCAGACTGCCATTTTCAAAATGGCAAAAAAGGCAGGAAAATTCAACATTGTCCGATTTCAATGAAATTTGGTTTCCAAATAGATATTGATGTTGCGACTTCAAAACCAGTATTGATAATTGTTTGTTGACCGCCATTTTCAAAATGGCCACCGAAAACGGCGGGAAAATTCAACATTGTCCGATTTCAATGAAATTTGGTTCCTTAATAGATATTGATGTTGCAACTTCAAAACTGGTGTTGAAAATTGTTCGTTGACCGCCATTTTCAAAATGGCCACCAAAATAGACAGGAAAATTCAACATTGTCCGATTTCAATGACATTTGGTTTCCAAATTGGTCTTGATGTCATAACTTCAAAACTGATGTTAAAAATTGTTCGTTGACTGCCATTTTTAAAATGGCCCCAAAAAAGGCGGGAAAATTCAACATTGTCCGATTTCAATGAAATTTGATTTCCAAGTAGATATTGATATTGCGACTTCAAAACCAATGTTGAAAATTGTTTGTTGACTGCCATTTTCAAAATGACATCTTGACTTCAAAACTGGTGTCGAAAGTGGTCCTTAAAAGACCGTTTTTGTCAAAAAAGCCCAACAAAGAAATAGTAAAACATGATCAGACTTTAAAAACAATTCAAGATATTGGAGGTGTTTGAGCTACGAAAGTTTGAGAAACTGAAGATCAACTGTATAACTTACAAAAATTTTTACCTTGATTGTGGCAACTGAAGCCAGGTGAGCGATACAGGCTCCTGGGAGCCTTTGGTTTTTTGACCTATTAACAAATATTCACCAAGTCAAAGACCATTTTATTTATGCACAAACTTAGTATCAAAGCAACTAGCCATTGGAAGCTTCAGAAAACAAAAACATTGAGATTCAGAGATTACATGAATTAAACAACACACAATCCATCAGATCCATCAGTGAATATAGTGTTAATTGAAAGTTGATTTCAAATTTTTAGCTCACCTGGCTATGCCAGGGTGAGTGTTTGCCATCACTTGGCGTCTGTCGTCCATCCATCCGTCGTTTAAAAATCTTCTCCTCTGAAAACACTGGACCAATTTAAACCAAACTTCAACTGAATCATCACTAGGGTATCTAATTTCAATTTAAAATTGTTCAATAAACCCAACAGTTCTCGCCACAATATAGCTGAAATATTGCTGAAGTTGGCGTAAAACATCAATCAATCAATCAATCAATCTAGTTTCAATTATTATTTTCTATGTCCCAGGTCAAACGACAGAGCTGCAAATACTAAAATCAGAACATAGGGATAGATTGCAATTTGCACAAAAAATCTGATGACCCATTGAAGAATTATTGCTCTTTCCTGTAAAATTTTCAAAATTTTGATATTTTTTATGAAGAAAAAAATCTAAAAGATTAAGTTTATATTGCAAAAATGTTAAGCATATCAAGATCTACCCACATGACAATTTTAAAGAAAATCTAAATACTCATGTTGGAGTTATTGCCCTTTATTAGTAATTTTTTTTTGTTATTTTATATATTTTGTCCTATATTTCAAAAACAGTTCAAGATAGAGGTTAAGTTTTTCTTGCAAAAATGTTCAGCATATCAAGATCTCCCCACATCGAAATTTTTAAGAAAATCCAAGTACTTATAT
Organism: Modiolus philippinarum; assembly: GCA_002080025.1. Classification (NCBI taxonomy): domain Eukaryota; kingdom Metazoa; phylum Mollusca; class Bivalvia; order Mytilida; family Modiolidae; genus Modiolus; species Modiolus philippinarum. Next base: position 32,441 of record MJUU01059672.1, on the reverse strand, counting down.
AGGAGTTATTGTCCTTTATTGGTCCAATTTTTTGTGATTTTATACCTTTGTCTTATATTTCAAAAACAATTTGAGATGGAAGTCAAGTTTAAATTGCAAAAATGTTCAGTCAAGGATTACTTTTTTTTTTTGAATATGTTCTAGTAGCCTAACGACTTCCAAGATGGCCACCAGCGGAGAACTTCGTTTACCCTTTGACCCCATGACATTTTCTAAGATCTCATTCTAAAAAACTATTAGGCCAATTGGAAGCAACCTTGGTCAAAGTAGTCTTTAGTTGGCCCATTGAAAAAAAATTTCCTGCAAGTCCACATCACATTCTAGATTAGGCCACCAGCGGGGAACATAGTTTAACATTGGACTTTATGAGAAAACATCAAAAAATCTTTTTCTCTGAAACAGAGCTAATTTTATCCAAAATTGGTCACAATAGTCTTTTGGTGGTCCCTTTTAAAAAATATGTCTGGCAAGTCCGCACTTTATCCAAGATGGCTGCCAGCGGGGAACTTAGTTTACATTGTACCCTTTGGGAAAACTTATTCAGTGATCTTCTCCTCCAATGGGAACCAAACTAAGTGGCAACAGTCCTTATGTGGCCCCCTTTGCAACATTTGTCTGCATCACATCCAAGATGGCTGTCAGTTTAACATTGGGCCAGACGAGAAACCATAAACAAAGATTTTCTCCTCTGAAACAACAGAGCCAACTGGATCCAAACTTGGTCACAACAGTCCTTAGGTGGTCCCCTTTAACATTATGTTTGGTAAGTAAAATTGCACTTCATCCAAGATGGCCACCAGCGGGGAACTTAGTTTAACATTGTACCCAGGGTTCAACTCTTACAGTAGTCCTTTAGCCCCAGGCTAGTAAATTTGAGGAAGGACTAGTAGAAATTGCAAATTGGTAGTCCTTTGGGCTTGCAAAATTTGAAAAATTTCTCTAAAGGTATATTTATTTAGAGCTGGTAAAATCACTGCAGGACTAGTGAATTCAGGCATCTAGTACATGTTGTATAGTCCTTTTGTCTAGTGAGAATTAAATTTAGTGCCAAACCCTGGTACCCTTTTGGAAAAACACATATTTTCCTCTGAAACTCTTAGGCCAATTGGAACCAAATTGAGTCACCAGTGACCTTGGGTGTTGCCTTTAGGGTTTGTGATTTTTTTGTCCCTACCTAAGTTGATCCCCTTCAAAAAAGGTGACTAGTAAGTCTTTACCATATCCAAACTGGTTGCCAACAGGAAATATAGTTCAACTTTGATGCAAATAACATCAAGGTCTATTAACATGCTTGAAAAGGAGGCCCTTAATATTAAGGTTATTTGGACTGTATGTCAGCAATGGTTCAGCTGAGTGATACAGACTCTTGAGAGCCTCTTGTTTGTTTTATAGATGGTTCCTAGTCTTCTTATCTAAACTGTACAAACTGTGTGATCTAACAGTAAAATGAGTTTTGTATGGTATATTGTTTCAAGATTATTTATGCAAGTGGTATGGATGTTCTACAGGTATTTTGTTTTTTAATAAAGCATGGCTATATTCAGACCTGTCATGTCTATCGTTTTTGACATGAGAGTCATGCTTTACAACACTAAATCACACTCGCCTGCACGCTCGACCCTTGCAATGTCATGCTTTTTTAATTTTCAAGAAAAATAGATTTCAAATAGAAAAATGACCTTTTCATAATGAGGATAACCACAATAAGGGCTTGTTCTGCACGTTCTTTTTATAGTACTGGTCCATTTTCTACTAAAGGCCCTGAAGTTAAACAATTTTTTTAATGAAAATGATCAAAGATATGAAAGCTAAAGCTTAATGTTATATTTTCCTTTTTTAATGAAAAGTTCAAATTCCTTGCTATGACCATCTGAAATACTCCCAGCTTGCACCACTTTAATTGTGTTTCTAAAGCAAATTTTGTGGCTATTCCATCACATGTCCTCTGTCTCACTCTTGGAACCCAAACCACTTTGAGAGCTCTGGGTATTTCTTTTACTTTCATGAGCTTTATGATGATATTCTGGAAGGAAATGTTGTGCACTGTACATTTCATAAATTATTTAATCATGTTAGTAGGATTTAATCTGGATTTGTTCACTACTTATTTGACAGAAAATCAACAATCCACAAATTTGCACATTTTTCATACGACCGCAAAAATTTTGCTGTCGTATTATGGTATGGCGCTGGCGTTGGCGTTGGCGTCGGCGTCTGTGGACAGCATAACTTTGGTTCTAGTGAACGGATTGTTACCAAATTTTAGCATGATGTTTTTTGGCACAAGCTTAAGCCTGGGTCTTAATTTCACGTTCCCTGCCCAACCCGTTTTTGAAAAAGAGGCAAAAAAGGGGCCAAAAAGGGGTTTAATTAGGTATTTTCGTGTCTGTGGACAGCATAACTTTGGTTCTAGTGGACGGATTGTTTTCAAATCTTAGTATGATGTTTCTTGGAACATTCTTGAGAAACGTTTGTTTTCCTTTAGTTTTTGGCCCCACCCATTTCAGAATTAGGGGCCAAAAAAGGGTTAAATTAGGTGTTTTCACATATTTGCCTGTAGAATCTTTATTATTTATTGGATTTTGATGGGGTTTGTTTCAGTGTGCTCCTGAGGAAATTTCCAATCTTGGGTATGCCAACGGATTTCATGTAGCATGTACTGCTCATGAGATAAATTGGGCCCAACAGGGGCTAATCTCAAAAAAATTAATTTTTTTATTTTAAGTCCGATTTTGATGCAGTTTTTTTCAATGGATTCCTTGTGAAAAATTAATATGGCACTCAGCTATTAGATTTTTGGTTAATGTTTCCTTTCCCAGCTATGAGGGGCCGAAGGGGCCAAAATTGCGAATTTGCAGATAATGTGGAATTTCTATTTTTCATCGGATTTCAATGGGATTTTTTTCTTTGGATTCCCCTTGATCTAAGCTTTCAGAGGTATGTCAACGTATTTGGCGTAGCTTTAACGGTTCCGAGCTACAAGGGGTCAAAGGGACCAAAATTGCAATTTTTCTAAATATGTCAAATCTTTATTTTTCATCAGATTTCCATGGGATTTTTTTTCTTTGGATTCCTCTTGATCTAAGCTTTTAGAGATATGTCAACGGATTTTGCGCGGCATACACCGTTTCCGAGCTACAAGGGGTCAAAGGGGCCAAAATTGCAATTTTTCTAAATATGTCAAATGTTTATTTTTCATCGGATTTTGATGGGATTTTTTTCTTTGGATTCCTCTTGATCTAAGCTTTCAGTAGTATGCCAAAGGATTTAGCGTAGCTGATACCTTTTCCGAGCTACAAAGGGTCAAAGGGGCCAAAATTGCAGTTTTTCTAAATATGTCAAATCTTTATTTTTCATCAGATTTCGATGGTTTTTTTTTATTTCTATGGATGTAAAGTGTTAGTTGATAGTAACATATTTTGCATAGCTCTTACAGTTTTTTATCAATAAGTGATCAAAAGGGTTGATTTTTTCTGTAGTTTGTTTCCAGCTAATAACTGTGTCAAGCTTCTTTTGTGTCTACTAATTATTGTGTCAAGCTTTTTACTGTGTCCACATTCACTTTTAACTACTTTTGTTGAAATTTCAGTGATCGACATGCTGGGGTCGTATCATGCTGCGCTCGGCATATACATGTATAGCCTTTTATTTTTCTCATCCTTGGAATTTGTGTCTAAAATTAAAAGGCAAACTATTCAAAAGCAGGATGATTAACAGAATAACACCCTTATAGTGTAACATCCACTCTTACTCAGAGCAGATCTAATCAATTTCAGTTGGAAAGGGGCAAATGATGTCAGCTTAGTTTCATTCCCAGCGGGAAATCTAGTGGTATAAAATTATCTCCCTTCTAGAAAAGCTCTTCTGTGTTCATAACTTTTTCGGAACAAATTAACAGCATGGCGACGAAAAATATAAACAATCTACAAAATGTCAAGATTTCAAAAGAAATAAACAAATACAACAATTAGTGAAAACGTCATTCAATTCCCAGATCTTTACTTTGTAGTTAAAAAGTGATTAAACTTGCCTCCAAGAAGAGGTAATATGCGAATTCCTTACATAATTTACTGTTGTGATGAAAATATTCAACGGAAAGACTGGTCAAAATCAATTGCTATAGGGCGTTAAAATGCATGTACCCAGACAAAATTATATGTACAGATAGATTTTTTAACATACTTTACTTGTAGGTCAACTTGCATAAGAAACGCGGAGATCCAAGCCGCATTCTATGTAACTAAGGCAAAGTCATATCGTCTTGAAACAACGCCATTTTCCTTTTATACCCAATATCTCAAAGGGTAATTATCAATACAAGATTTCATTGGTTAAATCAAGGAAAAGATCGTGCCTTCAGTTAAAGCCCATTCAAAGACCCCACATGCTTAGTGAGTAAAAATCGATTTTGTTTTTGTAAACAAGACGGTTACCAGGTAGAAGTGGTCCTTCTATATACTTTATTTCGTCGAAACCACTGTGTGTACCCAGTCCAAAATCCGTTGTAAAGAAATGCCTAGATCCAAAACCCTTTGGAAGCAGGTATATTCCGGGAAATCTCATTTTTCATTAAAACATATGCAAGAAATATCAATTTTTTTTAAATGTCATTTGTCAACATCAAGATGCATCACATGAACATAACAGAGTATAAATTTTCTTGTTATAAGTAACTTTTATCCAGTCTTAACAACGAGTTATACATTGAAATCAACATTTTTATCTTTTCTAAAGGAGAGTTCATATTCTATTGTTTAAATACCACCGTATTTCAGACTGATTCCACTGTGCAGAATGTCCAGAAATATAAATTTCTATTGTATTTCTATCTTGCTGTATATTCCATAATAAGTACTCACTATTGTACTTGAAATGTGTGGAAATTCTTCTGCAGGGATTTTTATCAAAATGGAATGAATACACTGTTTAAATAAAACCACTATTATGTCAGTACAACCCAAAAAAATCTAGTTCAAGCTTGGATAATTTTTCAATCAATAAAAACTATGATATTGAAAGAAAAGGCTAGATAAATCAATTGCTTACATTACTGTATAGCATTTATAAATATTTCTTTTGTTCTGTTTTAAATTCGGATAATTTTGGGGTTTTTTTAATTTTTTTTTCAGGAGAAAAATGGATGAAGGTGTCTTGAAGGTGTTTATTTCCTATAGCAACAAGGGAAGGGATAAAAGTCTTGTAGAGGAAGAAGTCATACCAAAACTAGAACATGTACAAAGGCAAAATATAGATATTTATGGACAGTCAAACTTTTTACCGGGACAAAGAGTCTTACCATCCATTACAAAGCTTGTAGATGGTACAGATAGGACCTTGTTGTTTATATCAAAAAATGCACTTGATAGTCCATGGTGTTCTTTTGAATTGCTGATAAGTTTAGAAAGAGCACAAAGAACCAATCGCCTGTCTGTTGTGTTGTTGTTACATGAAGTTTTAGAGTCAGAGGTTAGTCAATAAAAATACACAAACATTTGGAAAATCATAAATGAAACAGGCTACTGTTTTCTATTATTATGAGTTTTCTTTGTTTTTATTGACTTAAGTATTTTTAGCAAACCGGCTTATTCAGGATGAGCTATGTGGGGATTTTATATTAATTAAGGTCTTTCACCACATGTGAAAGACCTTACTGTAATTCTTCCGATTATTTTTTTTCTTGTTCTTCCGCCGCACTCAAGCCTTAAAACTACGCGACATATCTTTTCGATACTTAGTGTGATAAATCGACATTGCTCCGGGACCTCAAAACCGACGCAAGCATATCAATCTATTTTTAGTAACGGAGTTATCTCCCCAAATACAGTTTTCCTTGTTATCGGATATACTCAGAAACCGTAACTGATATCAAAATTCTGAATGGGGGAAAATGTTGCATTCGTCTTCAGGATGATTTATCACAGAAAAAAAACTTTTTGGGTCGCGACCACGGTTACACGTTTTTGACCCCTTAATATGCAAATTTCTAAAAGTTTTAATGAAATTTGGTTTCTAGATAGCTTTCATGGTCCTGATTACAAATCCGGGGTAAAAAAAAATTTCTCATCCGCCATTTTCAAAATGGCCGCCATTTGAAATTTTGTTATCGCGATATCTCGGAAACCATAAAAAATTTATGAGACCATTGTGAAGCAAAAATAGATCTACTCCTCTCATTAAGATCTTCATTTATGGTTGGTCAAAAAAAAAATTTCGGCCGCCATTTTCAAAATGGCTGCCATTCGTAATTTTGTTGTCCCGATATCTCGGAAACGATAAAAAATTTATGAAAACATTGTAAAGCAAAAATACTCCTCTCATTAGGATCTTCATTACTGGTTGGTCAAAAAAAAATTTTCGTCTGCCATTTTCAAAATGGCCGCAATTCGAAATTTGTTATCACGATATCTCGGAAATGATAAAATATTTATGAAAACATTGTGAAACAAAAATACTCCTCTCATTAAGATCTTCATTTATGGTTAGTCAAAGAAAATTTTTCGTCCTCCATTTTCAAAATGGCTGCCAGTAGAAATTTTGTTATCGCAATATCTCGGAAATGATAAAAAATTTATGAAAACATTGTGAAGCAAAAATACTCCTCTCATTAAGATCTTCCTTTATGGTTGGTAAAAAAACATTTTTGGTCCGCCATTTTCAAAATGGCCGCCGTTCGAAATTTTGTTATCGCGATATCTCAGAAACGATAAGAAATTTATGAAAACATTGTGTTGCAAAATTATTCCTCTCAGTAAGATCTACATTTCTGGTTGGTCACAAAAAAATTTTGTCCGCCATTTTCAAAATGGCCGCCATTAGAAATTTTGTTATCGCGACATCTCGGAAACGATAAAAAATTTATGAAAACGTTGTGTTGCAAAATTACTCCTCTCATAAAGATCTACATTTCTGGTTGGTGAAAAAAAATTTTCGTACGCCATTTTCAAAATGGCCGCCATTCGAAATTTTGTTATCGCGATATCTGGGAAACGATAAAAAATTTATGAAAAGATTTTGTGGCAAAAATACTCCTTTCATTCAGATCTACATTTATGGTTGGTCAAAAAACTTTTGTTTACATAACTTTTTTGACAAAAATAGAAAACAAAAACAAACTCTAACATGTAATCATGGTAAAAACTGGTGAAAGACCTTGCAATTGTTCTCTGAAAAATTGACCTTTTACTTGTCTTTCATTCATTGTTAACTTTTTATTCAAAGATAATTTTCCCTGAAACAAGTGGGCATACAAAAATCAAAACTTAGTTGGTTGTCTAATGAGCCTCTTTATTAAAATGTTATGTAAGAGATGTCAGTTTACCTTGTCCAGATGATCATCAGTTGAATTTGACCATTAAATTACATTTATCGGTAATTTGTATGAGTTTCCTTTGATCTAACGAAGCAAATATTTTACAGTATTTGCTACTGCCCAAATACAAAGAAATATTAGCAAAAAGTATCTTAGGCCATGCCTACTTTGTCAATCAGAATCAATGAACCAAAAAGAAATATACATCTATAGAGACTCTTACCGGTTCGTACAAATTTTTTTACTAATCAATACTAGTCAATTTCTGGATTTGTTGAAAATTAAAATTTGTTCTATTAAATGATTTAGTTAATTACAGATAAAAAGAATAAAAGAAGTTTTGTTTTTATACGACTGCAAAAAATTTTGTGGTCGTATATTGGCATGGCGCTGTCGTTGTCGTCGTCGTTGTCGTCGTCGTTGTCGTCATTGTTGTCGTCGTCGTCGGCGTTGTTGTCTGTAGACACTCTAAGTTTTGGCCAATAACTCAAGTTCAAGTTGATCAATCCTGATGAAATTTTAACACAATGTTCCTTGGCACAAAAGGAAGGTGTGGATCAGTTTTGGGTATTATGGCCCCTCCCGTTTTTTAAATAGGGGCCAAAAAGGGCAAAATTGGGTGTTTTCACCTATTTAGCTGTAGAATTTTTCTTTCAGTGTGCTCCTGAGGTAATTTCCAATCAGTAGTATGCAACGGATTTCACGTCGTATGTACCGTTTATGAGATTAATTTGGGTCCAAAAGGGGCGAATTTTAAAAATTTTATTTTTTTATTTTTAGTCCGATTTTGATGCCGTTTTTCACAATGGATTCCTTATGAAAAATAAATAGGCGCTGCAGCATCAGATTTTTGATAATTTGTTTCCTTTCCGAGTTATGAGGGGCCAAACGGGGCAAAAATTGCATACATGCAGATTACATGAAAATTTTTATTTTTCATCGGATTTTGATGGGGTTTTTATACCCCCAGCAAACTAAGTTTGGGGGGTATATAGGAATCACCCTGTCTGTCTGTCTGTCTGTCTGTCTGTCCACACTTCTCGTAAGCACAACTCCTCTTAAACCACTGGAAGGATTTTGATGAAACTTTACACAAAGGAAGGACACTATATGGAGATGTGCATGAAGGAATATAATTATTGTCCGAAACCAAGAAGGGGAGATAATTTGACTTTGACTTTTCGTTCATTCCCTATGTATGGGTTACGTCGTAAGCGCAACTCCTCTTAAACCACATGAAGGATTTTGATGAAACTTTACACAAAGGAAGGACACTACATTGAGATGTGCATGAAGGAATATAATTATTGTCTGAAATCAGGAAGGGGAGATAATTTGACTTTTACTTTTTGTAGATTCCCTATGTATGGGTTAACTCGTAAGCGCATCTTCCTGAAACCACTTGAAGGATTTTGATGAAATTATACAAAGGAAGGACACTATTTGGAGATGTGCATGGAGGAATATAATTATTGTCTAAAACAAGGAAGGGGAGATAATTAGACTTTGACTTTTCGTTAATTCCCTATGTATGGGTTAGGTCGCAAGCGCAACTCCTCTTAAACCACATGAAGGATTTTGATGAAACTTTACACAAAGGAGGGACGCTACATGGAGATGTGCATGAAGAATATAATAATGTTGGAAACCAGGAAGGGGAGATAATTTGACTTTTACTTTTTGTTGATTTCCTATGTATGGGTTAACTCGTAAGCGCAACTCCTCTGAAACCACTTGAAGGATTTTGATGAAACTTTAAACAAAGGAAGAACACTATATGTAGATGTGCATGAAGGAATATGATTATTATGATTATTGTTTGAAATCAGGAAGGGGAGATAATTTGACTTTGACTTTCATTGATTTCACCTGCAATTATCTTTTTTGCTCCAAGAAAAAAATTTAAACATAGATATTGTGAAGTCAAACTGTTGGAGAGACACTTTTTTCATTGTAATCCTCTTGAAAAGTTGTTTTCAAAGTGTTGTAATGAAATTTCTCTAATGCTTAGATTTTTGTGTAAAATGCCAGATAGGCTAAAAAAAGGGTGAATTTCATATTTGTCTGATTTAGACAGAGTATTTTCATTGGCATCTTTGTGAAAAGTTCTTTCTTGAAGATTATATCATTGTGTCCATACTTGTACTGTGTCCACACTTGTACAGTGTCCACACCTGTATTGTGTCCACACCAACTTAAAATCGATTCAGGGTTCAATGAGGGGGGGGTTTATTTGGCTGCCATTCGGCGACAGCTCTTGTTTTCTTTGCATTCCTTTTGATGTAAGCTTTCAGTAGTATATCAATGGATTTGGCGTAGCTCTAACCGTTTCCGAGCTATGAGGGGCCGAAGGGGGCCAAAATCGTAAATTTACAGATAACCTAAAATTTTTTATTTTTCATCAGATTTTGATGGGATTTTTTTCTTTAACTTCCTCCTGATATAAGCTTTCAGAACTATGTCAACGGATTTTGCGTAGCTCTTACGGTTTCGGAGCTACAAGGGGTCAAAGGGGCCAAAATTGCAAATTTTCAAAATATGTGAAATCTTTATTTTTCATCCGATTTCAATAGGATTTTTTTTCTTTGGGTTCTTCTTGATGTAAGCTGTCGGTAGTATGTCAGTGGATTTTGCATAGCTATTACCGTTTTCGAGCTACGAGGAGTCAAAGGGGCCAAAATTGTAATTTTTCGAAATATTTGAAATCTTTATTATTCATCGTATTTCGATCAGTTTTTTTTTCTTTGGATTCTTCTTGAAATAAACTTTCAGTAGTATGTCAACAAATTTGGCATAGCTTTTACTGTTTCCGAGCTAAAGGGGCCAAAATTGCAACTGATTCAAGCTCTTTATTTGGTCCATTTAATTACTGTACATATCAAGCTCTTTATTTGGTCCATTTAATTACTGTACATATCAAGCTCTTTACTGTGTCCTCATTCATTTTGAATTACACTTGTTCAAATTTCAGTATTCGACATGCTGCGGTCGTATCATGCTGCGCTCGGCGTAGCCCTTTATTGATACAAGAAATATTGGCTCCAATATTGGACTCGCCCACATGGGGCTCGTCCATCATTGTTCGCCAATATTTCTTGTATCAAAAACAAAAACTTCCATTATTCTATATTTTTAATGATCTTTTTCTCTTAAATTACAGTGGAACCTCTGAAAACCGGCCTATGTTGCATTGGGACCACATAAATTGGCCAATTTTAAGAGGTTCCAAAATCCTGTCTTTGAAATTCAAACATAGATTCTTGAAGTGAAACAAATGATCTGTAAGGTCACTGTAGGCTGTGAGTTAATTATTTCAGTGTGTTTTCTTACATTATTGTAAATTTTAATCAAGATTAACAGTAATCTGTTAACATACACTCATATTCAATTTCAAATAGCTGTTTATTTGCCTTAAAATATATGAAAATATAATTGGAAATTGATAAAATTTTCTACATTGTCATTTTTATGCATTTTAAAGTGACCTATGACAAAGAAAACATGATCCATGTGCAAAAATATTTAACCTTGTTTGAATGGATAAAACCTGAGGATATCAAATGTTTCTGAAATCTGACACTCATACTCCCTTAACCTTTGGTAGCTGCTATGAGGGAGATCTCCCTCAAACCTACCCATCTAAGGGGGAGATTCTACGTAACAACCTTTTTTCAACAAAAACTTGCATTTATAAATGGTAAGCTGTTAAATCAATTTCTAAAATAAAAATTCTACCATGATTTTAAAATTATGCATTACATTTCATAATTTTGCCAAGAAAGCAAAACTTATTTGGGAATACTGTTAAAAAATGACCCTTTTTGTCTATGAGGGAGATTTAGGAAAAAAAAACAGTAAGGGGGACTCACTCAGCCCTTGCGAGATGAAATTCATGACCTTATGAACTATCATGAATGATTCATGAATATTCATGAATGATACATGAAAGTTCATTATAATTCATGTATGAATGTTCATGAATTTAATTCATGAATTATTCATAAAAGTATTTTATGAATGTTCATGAAGTTTTGATGAATCATGGGTTGTTCATAAAATTCATGAGTTATTCATAAAAGTATTTTAT
>MJUU01059672.1:8678-20640 GCA_002080025.1 Modiolus philippinarum | reverse complement strand
TACATTGTATATTCAATATTCCGAGTGTCAATTATCTGAGACTTATTAAATAATATTATGAATGTTTATGAAATTTTGATGAATTTTCAAGAATTTTGATGAAGTTAAGTGAATCATAAATATTATAAGTATCATAGACTTTTCATAAAATTGATAAAGTTTGACTGAAACACTAAAATACTAATGCAATGTTCATCAGTCAGTTATGCTTTTTGAATAATTCAAGAATTTTATAAACTGGATCTTAGATAAACTTAACACAAATGCAGACAACAGACAAGCAAAAAAACTGAATTCATAAATCTATTAATAAATTTTATGACATAAATGGTGAATTTTACATCTTTTCTAACCATACCAATCAATTCAGAAGATCTGATTACCCTAGAACTGGCAGCTTATCTAGTTTTTCATGAAAGAGCAATTTTATTTTGCAAAAGTATTCTTCCATATACTTTACATTATAATTATCTCCCTTTTTTAAAAAATTATTTAAATATAGTAAAGCATTTTATTGGATATAATAGATTCATCAATATATAATGAGGTGAATACATATTAAATATGTGGAGTTAAAAAGTCAGAGTAAAGCCTGTCAAAGTTGTTGGAATGCATTACAGGATCCATTAGTGAAGACATTAGTATGAAGACCATCCAAAACCTTATGGAAAATCCCTCCAAGGACTAATCATTATGTATTCATAAACTGGAAATCGATATGAATATTCATGAATATACTAAAGGATTCATCATATGTTCATGATTTTTTATGAACTGTTTATGAATATATTTCATGAATAGTTCATGAACAATTCATGAAGAGAAAAGTTCCTGATCATTATTGTTCATGAATAGTTCATGAATACAGATACTCTCATCCTTCATGAATTGTTCATGAACAAAAAAGATCATGAACTTTTTTATTCATGAATAGTTCATGAACATTGCAGTTCATGAAGTTTCATGTCGATTTTCAGTTCATGAATTGTTCATCAAATGTTCATGAATAAATTATGAACTATTCATGAAATCTGTTCATGAACAGTTCATGAAATATTCATGCATATTCATGAATTATTCATGAGACTCTGACAGGGGAGATGTTGATCTCCCTCAAGGGAGATCCATTCAAAGGGGGAGATTTTGCTTCTAAGAGGCAGTCTCCCCTGTAAAGGGGGAAGGTTAACAGGTATGATGCACTTATTAATTGATGTAAATGGCGACAGATAAGCAACAATTCTCCTTCACTTAAAATTTTTAGGTGTGTGAAAGACATTTGCTTTTCTGACAAAGACATCCATGAATTAAAATTAATGTTTCAGATCCCGCAGATAGCAGTTCTGCAGGAGGCTCCGAAAATTTATTTTACTGAAGGAAGTGATGACTGGGTGATGCGAGCAGTTGAAGCACTTCAAGGTTAGTGGTACATTTTGTAAATGTATGTTATTATACCCCCCTGAAAACAAAGTTGGTGGATATATAGGAATCACCCTGTCGGTCTGTCTGTCTGTCTGTCCATCCATATACCTTGTCAGCACATATTCTCCAAAACTGCTGCTTGGATTTTGAAATGTTACATAGTTGTTGTACATGTACACCACCTTTAGATGTGCATGAAATAATATATCTGTTCCAAAATTTCGAAGGGGAGATGATTTGTTTTGAATATTTTTTGGAAAAATGGGGGTGTGTGAACATTGTCAGCGAATGTTCTCTTAAACAGGTACTTGGATATTGATGAAATGTTACACAGTTGCAGTATACCACCTGAAGATGTGCATGAAGTTATATATATAGTTTCTATCTGAAATTTTGAAGGGGAGATAATTAGTCTTCGAATATTTTCTGAAAAAAAGCGGGAGGTATATATCATTGTGGCCATATTTGTATTGTGTCCACATTTGTACTGTGTCCACACACACTTAAATTTACACTTGCCATATTGACTCAAGGTTAGCCATATTGACTCAAGGTTACATAAGCAGGGGGGTATACTTGGCTGCCAATATCAACAGCTCTAGTTAATATAGGTTACTGTGTACTGTGAAATATTTGTAAATGTACTCATTATAGCTCTGCAAACGAAGTTTAGGGGATATATAGGAATCACCATGTCTGTCAATCTGTCTGTCTGTCCTTCTGTTTGTTTGTCTGTCTTTCCACACTTCTTGTAAGCTTAACTCCTTCACTGCTTGTAGGATTTTAATGAAACTCTACACAAAGGATGGACACTATGTAACAATTTATTTTATTCCTACTCATATACTTTCCTATGGGATAAAATATTTACGATATTATATCCGTGAGATAGAAATGTTAGGACATACAAAGATAATTAATTGGTTCTTAGGCCATTTTTAGCTCACTTGGCCTAAAAGGCCACGTGAGTTTTTGGCATTTCACTATGCGTCCGTCGTCTGTTGTCTGTCTGTCCGTCTGTCAACAATTTCAAAAATTTTCTCCTCTGAAACCGCTAGGCCAAATGTAACCAAAATTAATTTGAATCATCACCAGGGTATGGCTTCTCAAAATTTTGTTCGATTAGTTGGCTGGTCAAACAACATGGCCACCATTGCTAAAAATAGAACATAAGGGTAAATTGCAGTTTTTGGCTAATAACTCGAAAACCATTACAGATATCAAAAATCTTACATGATGGTGAAAATGATCAGCATGATGAGATCTACCAACCGTGCAATTTTAAAGAAAATCTGAAAACCCATCTGGGAGTTATAGCCCTTTTTTCAAAATTTTCAAAGTTTTTAGTATTTTTTATTTTTTATTTCAAAAAGTGTAACAGATAGAGATCAAGTGTAAATTGTAAAAATGTTCAGCATATCAAGATCTACCCACCCAAAAATTTTGAGGAAAATCCATAAACCCTTGTAGGAGTTATTGTCCTTTTATCACCAAAGTTTTAGCTCTCCGGGACGAAAGTCTGGAGAGCTATTGTCACACTCCCAGCGTCTGCGTCAGCGTCAGCAAAACTTTAACCTGGCTTGTGGAATGGAGACCTGACGAACTAGGATGTTAATATTTTGTATGTGACATCCATGTGATGAGATTTTTCTTTTGGTACCATACTTGTAGACATTATGACCTTGACCTTGACCTTGCCCTGAGGGCAATTTATAAAAAACTTTAACCTTGCTTCTAGAAGGTAGGCTTTTAGTGGTAGGGTGTCCTCATATTTGGTATGTAACCTGCTTATGATGAGACCTTTCTGATGGTACCATATTTGTAGACATTTTGACCTTGACCTTGCCCTTAGGGCAATTTTTAAAAAAAAACTTTAACCTTGCCTCTAGAAGGTAGGCTTTTAGTGGTAGGGTGTTCATATTTGTTATGTAACTTCCTTCTGATGAGAGCTTTCTAATAGTACCATATTTGTAGACATTTTGACCTTGACCTTACTTTTAGGGCAATTTCTGAAAAACTTACCTTGCTTCTAGAAGGTAGGCTTTTAGTGATAGGGTGTTCATATTTGATGTGTAACTTTCTTTTGATGAGAGCTTCTAGTGTTACCATATTTGTAGACATTTTGACCCTGACCTTGACCTAAGTGCAATTTTTATGCCCCCGCCGTTAGGTGACTGGGGCATTAAGTTTTACCCTTGTACGTACGTCTGTCGGTACGTACGTCCCAAAATTTTCCTCAAAGATTTCTCAGCTTTTGTATGCAGTAATGATTTGATATTTGGTCTGAAGCTTAAGTATGATGAGTTGTACCGTGTCGCCCTTTTTGAAGTCCGTAACTCATCTACTTCCTGTTTGACGACAACTTTAATTTTTTCCCATTATAGCCATATATTGAAATTTTTTGTCAAGGATTTCTCAGCTTGCGTATGCAGTAATGATTTGATATTTGGTCTGAAGCTTAAGTATGATGAGTTGTACTGTGTCTTTTCTTTTCAAGTCCGTAACTTATCTACTTCCTGTTTGACCACAACTTTGATTTTTTCCCATTGTAACCATATATTGAAATATTTCGTCAAGGATTTCTCAGCTTGTGTATGCAGTAATGATTTGATATTTGGTCTGAAGCTTTAGTATGATGAGTTGTACTGTGTCTCCCCTTTTTCAAGTCTGTAACTGATCTACTTCCTGTTTGACGACGACTTAGATTTTTTTCCCATTGTAGCCATATATTGAAATTTTTCCTCAAGGATTTCTCAGCTTGCGTATGCAGTAATGATTTGATATTTGGTCTGAAGCTTTAGTATGATGAGTTGTACTGTTTCTCCCCTTTTCAAGTCCATTACTCATCTACTTTCTGTTTGATGACAACTTTGATTTTTTCCCATTATAGCCATATATTGAAATTTTTCGTCAAGGATTTCTCAGCTTGTGTATGCAGTAATGATTTGATATTTGGTCTGAAGCTTTAGTATGATGAGTTGTACCATGTCTCCCTTTTTCAAGTCCGTAACTCATCTACTTCCTGTTTGACAACAACTTTGATTTTTTCCCATTATAGGTATATATTGAAATTTTTTGTCAAGGATTTCTCAGCTTGTGTATGCAGTAATGATTTGATTTTTGGTCTGAAGCTTTAGTATGATGAGTTGTACCGTGTCTCCTTTTTTCAAGTCCGTAACTCAGCTACTTCCTGATGGACGACAACTTTCATTTTTTTCCCATTATAGCCATATATTGAAATTTTTCATCAAGGATTTCTCAGCTTGTGTATGCAGTAATGATTTGATATTTGGTCTGAAGCTTTAGTATGATGAGTTGTACCGTGTCTCCCCTTTTCAGGTCTGTCACTCATCTACTTCCTGTTTGCCGATATCTGTATGGTGGGGGCATCCGCGTCCCATGGACACATTTTCTTTTATTTAAAATCTTTAAAAATACTTCTAGAATTAAGTTGTTTAGTGGTATGGTGTTCATATTTGGTATTCGACTTTTTGTGATGAAAACTTTATGATGGTACCTTATTTGTAGTCAATTTGACCTTGACCTTGCCCTGATTGTCATTTTTTTTTAAAACTTTAACCTTTCTTCTAGAATTAAGTAGTTTAGTGATATGGTGTTCATATTTGGTATGTGACTTTCTTTTGATGAGAGCTTTCTGATGTTACCATATTTGTAGACCTTGTCCTGAGGTCGCTTTTTGGAAACTCTTACCTTGCTTCTAAAAGTATTTCTTTTAGTGGAAGGGAGTTCCTTTTTGGCATGTGACTTCCTTGTATCACATTTAAGAATTATCAAAACATCACAATTATGAAAATGTATAACTTTCAAATTTATTGTGTATTGAGGCTGCTCTATTCCCCTGCGAGCTATGTTGTCTTCTGACATCTCTTGTTAAATTTTCTTTTTTTTCGGCTTTTATTTCCAAAACTATAGATGATGAAAGTTAAGTGTAACATTATGAAATGTTTACCATGCTGTGGCGACTTCAAAATAGTTCGTTGACTGCCATTTTCAAAATGGCTGCCAAAACCTGGTATTGAAAATTGTCCGTTGACCACCATTTTCAAAATGGCTGCCAAAAAAGGCAGGAAAATTCAACATTGTCCGATTTCAATGAAATTTGGTTTCCAAATAGGTATTGATGTCGCAGCTTCAAATCTGATGTAAAAAATTGTTCTTTGACTGCCATTTTCAAAATGGCCACCAAATAAGGCAGGAAAATTCAACATTTTCAGATTTCAATGAGTTTTGGCTTCCAAATAGATATTGATGTCGCAACTTCAAAACCAATGTTAAAGATTATTCGTTGACTGCCGTTTTCAATATGGCCACCAAAAAAGGCGGTAAAATTCAACATTATCCGATATCAATTAAATTTGGTATCCAAGTGGATATTGATGTCACTACTTCAAAACCGGAGTTGAAAATTGTTTTTGACTGCCATTTTCAAATGGCTGCCAAAAAAAGGTTGAAGTCAAAAAAGCCCAACTAAGAAATATAGAAAACATTATCAGACTTTGAAGACAGTTCAAGATATTGGTGGTGTTCGAGCTATGAAAGTTTGAGAGACTGAAGATCAACTGTATAACTTACAATGTTACCTTGATTGTGGCAACTGAAAGCCAGATGAGCGATACAGGCTCCTGGGAGCCTCTGGTTCATTGAAACTGATGAGGGAGGGAGATGCTGAGGCAGCTTTTACATTGTGAAAACCACCAAAAATGGTAAAAGTTTTTACTTTATTAATGGGAAAAAATAGGGTCAATGAGGGTTTTTTCAAGCCTCAAGAGGGAGGGCCTGAGAACCAATAAATTAATTCTTTATGGCCTTACATAAATAGTATCCAAAGCCAAAGATCATCTGTACAAATTATTTCGTAAGCGCAACATTCTTAAACCACTTAAAGGATTTTGATGAACCTTTACAAAAAGGAAGGACATTATGTGGAGATGGGCAAGAACAGATATAATTATTATCCAAATCCAGGAATGGGAGTTAATTGGACTTTGAGTTTTCATTGATTTCATCTGCTTAGCCTTAGAGTACCTCGTAAGTGCAACACCTCTTAAACCACAGGAAGGATTTTGATGAAACAAAAAGGAAGTACAATATGTGGAGATTTGCATGATAATAATTATTGTCCTAAACTAGAAAGGGGAGGTAATTCGACTTTGAGTTTTCATTGATTTCATCTGCTTAGAATACCTCTTAAGCACAACTCCTCGTAAACCACAGGAAGGATTTTGATCCATCTGCAATGATCTTTTATACTTGGACAATTTTTTCAAAGAAATAGTTCAGAGGGTAGATATTGTGAAATAAACAATGATAAAGCTGTAGCAGAAAAATATTTTTTTATTGTAATCCTCTGGAGAAGTTGTTTTAAAGTGTTGTAACGAAATTTCTCTAATTCTTATGATTTTTGTGGAAAATGTCATAGAGGCAAAAAAAACCTTGAATTTTATTTTTGTTTTATTTGGACAAGATATTTCATTGGAACCCTTGTGAAAAGTTATTCCTTGAGTATTATATCATTGTGTCCATACTCATATTGTGTCCCAACTTGTACTATGTCCATACCTGATGATGTCTACACCACCTAAATTTGCATAACTGAACCATACTGATTCAGAGTTCAATGGGTGGGGGTATATCTGACTGCTTTTCGGTGACAGCTCTTGTTTTGTAGGGGGAGTTTATTGAAAGTAATTCAAAATACATTAGAAAAATATTTGATGATATTTTTTGCTTACGGGGACGAATGTCCAGAGAGCTATTGTCATACCCCAGGCGTCAGCATCATAGGCATCAGCAAAACTTTAACCTGGCTTGTGGAATTGAGACCTTAAGAGCTAGGATGTGTTGATATTTTGTATGTGACTTCCTTGTGATGAGAGCTTTATTCTGGTACCATACTTGTAGACATTTTGACCTTGACCTTGCCCTTAGGGCAATTTTTAAAAAAATTTAACCTTGCCTCTAGAAGGTAGGCATTTATAGGTAGGTTGTTCATATTTGGTATGAAACTTCCTTATAATGAGAGCTTTCTTCTGGTACCATACTTGTTGACATTTTGACATTGACCTTGCCCCTAGGGCAATTTTTGAAAACTTTAACCTTGTCTCTAGAAGGTAGGGTATTAGTTTTAAGGTGTTCATATTTGGTATGTAACTTCCTTACGATGAGAGCTTTCTAGTGGTACCATGTTTGTAGACATTTTGACCTTGACCTTGCCCTGAGGGCAATTTTTGGAAAACTTTAACCTTGCCTCTAGAAGGTAAGGTTTTAGTGGTAGGGTGTTTATATTTGGTATGTAACTTGCTTAAGATTAGAGCTTTCTAATGGTACCATATTTGTAGACATTTTGACCTTGACCTTGCCCTGAGGGTAATTTTTGATAAACTTTAACTTTGCCTCTAGAAGGTAGGCTTTCAGTGGTAGGGTGTTTATATTTGGTATGTAACTTCCTTATGATGAGAGCTTTCTAGTGGTACCATATTTGTAGACATTTTGACCTTGACATTGCCCTTAGGGCATTTTTTTTTAAACTTTAACCTTGCTTCTAGAATTAAGTTGTTTAGTGGTAGGGTTTTTATAATTGATATGAGACTTTCTTGTGATGAGAGCTTTCTGATGGTACATTTCTACAACTTTCAAATTTATTATGCATTGAGGTCACTTTTATCCCCGGGGAGCTATGTTGTAATAATACAGAATGATATTGTGAAATATTGTGTACAAAATAAGAAGGATGGAAATCAACCCTGTTTTTTTATTTCAGATTTCTTCTAATCCTTTTAGAATTTGAATTAAAATGTATTTGAATGTCAGCAAATCACAATGTCATCATAAACACAGTCAAAATTCTTGAAAAGTAGAATTACCCATTTTCAGCCCATTTATGAACAGATTTTGGTCAAAATTACTATGGCTGTAACCTAAAAATCTTTTGTTTCTTATTATTATATCCTGCAAACAAAGTTTGGGGGTATATAGTAATCTCCATCTCTTTCGACCGTACCACCTTGGATTATCAAACCAGTCCGGGAAAACGCAGAATTCGACAATGTCGCTGAATTCGACAACATTGTGGAATTCAACAACTCAAATTAACAGATTTTCATACAGTATTATTCCAATTTAACACTGAGGGTAATGGGAAACTTTTTTATTTTACTATAGATTATTTTCGTCAAAAAGAAAAGTTTTGCGGAATTGGCTAAGAATAAGAGGAAAGTAACTCAAAACATGCCGATCTTGCAAGTTCACTGATTTTTTTACAAAAAACTTCAAAGTTGTTGAAGGGAGGGTAATGGGGATTTTTTTCATTCATCTACAGATTTTTTTAGACCACTGAGAAAGTTGTTGGGAATTACCTAATATAACAGGACAAACTTTCAAAAGTATGCCGATTTTTGCTATATTGTGCCAATAGATCAAAAACTACTAGAGTTGTTAAATTCAGCAACCTTACAGTTGTTGAATTTGACAACAGTTGTTGAATTCAACAACGTTGTCGAATTCTGCGTTTTCCCGGACTGAAACTTGATATGTGGATGCATCAAGGTGACGTGTTGCATACCAAATTTAGGTGTCACTATGACCTTGACTTTGACCGTCAACCTTTATGATAGCTAAAAACCATTTTCTTGTCCAAAGCAGAACTTTTTTATCATAGCACCTAGGTTATCAAACTTTTTATGAGGATGCATCATGGGAAGGAAATGTGCTGTTTGTTGTCCCCCGCCGCAACGCGATGGAGGGACATGGTAATGATCTGCATCCGTGCGTCAGTGTGTCCGTGCATCCGTAAGTCCGTGTGTCACGTTTTTTGTGGGCGCAACTCCTCAGAAACCGCTGGTCAGAATTCATTCAAATTTTACAGGATTGTTAGTCATCATTAGTACTAAATCATATCACTTCGCCATTTTGATTCGTCGAATTTTGTGGGAGTTATTGGACTTTGATTTTTTTTTCCACATTGTTATACAATGACAAATCTTGTGGACGCAACTCCTCAGAAACCCCTGGTCAGAATTCATTCAAATTTTACAGGATTGTTGGTCACCATTAGTACTAGATCATATCGCATCGCCATTTTGATTCGTCAAATTTTGTGGGAGTTATGTGACTTTGATTATTTCCACATTGTTATACAATGGCAAATCTTGTGGACGCAACTCCTCAGAAACTGCTAGTCAGAATTCATTCAAATTTTACAGGATTGTTAGTCACCATTAGTACAAGATCATACCGCATCGCCATTTTGATTCGTTAAATTTTATTGGAGTTATGGGACTTTGATTATTTCCACATTGTTATACAATGGCAAATCTTGTGGACGCAACTCCTCAGAAACTGCTAGTCAGAATTCATTCAAATTTTACAGGATTGTTAGCCACCATTAGTACTAGATCATATCGCATGGCCATTTTGATTTGTCAAATTTTGTGGGAGTTATGGGACTTTGATTATTTCCACATTGTTATACAATGGCAAATCTTGTGGACATGACTCCTCAGAAACTCATTCAAATTTTACAGGATTATTAGTCACCATTAATTCTAGACCATATCGCATGGCCATTTTGATTCGTCAAATTTTGTGGGAGTTATGGGACTTTGATTATTTCCACATTGTTATACAATGGC
Organism: Modiolus philippinarum; assembly: GCA_002080025.1. NCBI lineage: Eukaryota > Metazoa > Mollusca > Bivalvia > Mytilida > Modiolidae > Modiolus > Modiolus philippinarum. Next base: position 10,570 of record MJUU01059672.1, on the reverse strand, counting down.
AAATCTTGTTTACGCAACTCCTCAGAAACTGCTAGTCCGAATTCATTCTAATTTTACAGGATTGTTAGTTGCCATATGTACTAGAACATATCGCATCGCTATTTTGATTCGACAAATTTTAGGGGAGTTATGGGTCTTTAATGACTTAATGGATACTACAACATAGGAAGACTTTGTGGACACATCCCGTCATAATCCAATTAAGGGATTTTGCTGAAATTTTGCAGGGCTGTTTGCCACCTAATGCAGTTGATCATATCCTACCCACATTTTGAATAGCAAAATTTTACATGAGAAATGGGACTTTTATCTATTTTACAGCAGCGGCGGGGGACATAGCTACGCGTTGCGATCTTGTTATTTTTAGGTTAATGTGACCTTGAGTTGACCTTTATGATAGTAAAACCATATCCATTTCCAGTCAAAGCAGAGTTTTGCACTGTAGCACATAGGATTATAAAACTTGGTTTGCAAATGCATCATGGGAATGTGGTATGTCACATACCAAATTTAGGTCACTGTGACCTTGACTTTGACCTTCCTGATATAAAACCTTGTCCATTTTGTGTCAGGAGCAGAACTTTGTACCATAGCACCTAGGATTATAAAACTTGGTATTAGGATGCATCATGGGAAGGCAACATGTCACATATGAAAATTTAGGTTATTGTGATCTAGACTTGGACCTTTGACCATTACGCTAGTAAAACCATGTCCATTTCATGTCAGTTAAAATGCAGATGTGGGGGTAATAGTCTGGCTTTACCGACAGCTCTAATTGTACACCAATTACAGCTTATCAAATAGGAATTTTTTAATTGGAAGGTTTAGTCAGTGTCATCTCGTATGATTTTTATACGACCGCAAAAATTTTTGCGATTGTATATTGGTATGGTGCTGTCGTCGTCGTCGTCGTTGTTGTTGTCGTTGTCGTCGTCTGTAGACACTTTAGTTTTTGGTCAATAACTTTAGTTCCAGTAGATCAATCCCTAACATATTTTAACATAATGTTCTTTTGTACAAAAGGAAGGCTTGGCTCAGTTTTGGTAATTGTGGCCCCAACCATTTTTAAAAAAGGGGCCAAAAGGGGTTAAATTGGGTGTTTTCACATGTTTGTTTGTAGAATCTTTATTATTAATCGGATTTTGATGGGGTTTCTTTCAGTGTGCTCCTGAGGAAATTTTCAATCCGGAATATGCCAACGGATTTCACATAGCATGTACCGCTCACGAGATAAATGGGGCCCAACAGGGGCAATCTCCAAAAAAATAAATTTTTTATTTTAAGTCCGATTTTGATGCAGTTTTTTTAAATGGATTCCTTGTGAAAAATTAATATAGCGCTCAACTATTATATTTTTGATAACTTGTTTCCTTTCCCAGCTATGAGGGGCAGAACGGGGCCAAAATTGGGAATTTGCAGATTATGTCAAATCTCTATTTTTCATTGGATTTCGATGGGATTTTTTTCTTTGGATTCCTCTTGATCTAAGCTTTCAGTATTATGCCACAGATTTTGTGTAGGTCTTACCGTTTCCGAGCTACAAGGGGTCAAAAGGGCCAAAAATGCAATTTTTCTAAATATGTCAAATCTTTATTTTTCATCGGATTTCAGTGGGATTTTTATCCCCGCACTTTCGAAGAAAGTTCGGGGATAATGTTATACCCTCCGTCTGTCCGTCTGTCCGTCCGTCCGTCCGTCCGTCCTTCGGTCCGTCTGTCCGTCCGTCCGTCCGTCACACTTTTCTTGTGACTCAAACTCCTCCTACATTTTTGGATTTAGGGATTTAATTTTGTTGTAGAATTGTTGCATATAGTGTGCAGATGCGCAATAAGCTTTCGGATTTTCGATATTGGTCTTGGTGCAAACAAGAGGCCCCATGATGTCAATTT
>MJUU01059668.1:3373-28526 GCA_002080025.1 Modiolus philippinarum | reverse complement strand
AGCGGCCATGTTGTTTGGTCTTTGGACTAATTGAACACAATTTTGAAACTGTATACCCTGGTGATGATTCAGGCCAAGTTTGGTTACAATTGGCCCAGCAGTTTGAGAGGAGAAGATTTTTGAAATTGTAGACGAACAATGTATAAAAGAGCAAAATTTTGACAATAAAGGGCAATAACTTCAACATGGGTATTCAGATTTGCTTCAAAATTTTCAGAGGGATAGATCTTGGTATGCTGAACATTTTTGCAATTTCAAGTTGGCTTCTATCTGTTATAGTTTTCCTAATAAAAAATTAAAAATATTAAAATTTTGAAAATTTTACGGAAAAGGGGCAATAACACCAACATGGGTCATCGGATTTTCTTCAAAATTGCACGGCGGGTAGATCTTGTCATTCTGATCATTTTTATCCTTGTCAGATTTTTGATATCTGCTACGGTTTTTGAGTTATTTGCCAAAAACAGCAATCTACCCCTACGTTCTATTTTTAGTAACAGCGGCCATGTTGTTTGGTCCTCGGACTAACCGAACACATTTTTTAAACTACATACCCTGGTGATGATCCAGGCCAAGTTTGGTTTCATTTGGCCCAGTAGTTTCAGAGGAGAAGATTTTTTAAGAAAAGTTTACGACGGACGGACGGACGGACGGACGGACGACGGACGACGGACGCCAAGTGATGGCAAAAGCTCACCCTGGCTTTAGCCAGGTGAGCTAAAAAGTGCCTTTTTTTCAAAGTAACGTCACTATGGCTAATGATATAATGAAAAAGAACTTAATTGGGGAGGGGGCCAAAACGGCCCTTATCCTACCATGTCCTTTAGGATTGTTTAATGAAAGAACATCATCTATTTAACGGAAGCTGAAATTAAAGGACTTGGCTATCTTATTGATTTTTTCTGAACTAGCCCTTGTATGAACCTGGCTTCATATGAATAAAGAAACAAATCTGCTAAAAGTGGCAACAGTTAGTCCCCATAGGTATCCCTATTGTCAGCCGGAAAACTGTCCTCCAAATTCTACAAATATGTTATCAATCAAGAATTCGAGCATTGCGATGACATCCTCCTCTGTATACTTTTTTGTGTGAATCAGTGTGGTGTTTAACAAAATAGGTCCCATCTAAATATAAATATCTGTTATTGAATCACCCTTTTAGGACAGAAAGACTGACGTATTAATTAATTAACGGGGTGACTTTCTTTACAAAACTTGTTCAGGAGAAGAATAAGGGAATTCCCAAATTTCTGTATAACGTTTTAACTCTTAGAGTGATACTACCTTCAATTACAGGATATGCAAGTCTGTTAATATAATTGAATAAAAAGTAATAATGCTAATAATGATAGTAAAAACAGAGTAACAAAAGAACGGAAAGAAAAGGGTTCATATGTAATTTACAGTATTGAAAAGAACTTGGATATCGTAATTTCAACTTTTGAAATGAACAAACATACGGGGCGAGTAAAGGCCACTCTAAATGCGATGTAGGAATTTACCTAGCTTTTTTTCCGGGAGTGTTTCAGGTTGAACCTGTCTCATGTTAGAAAATATAATGTTTCGCAAAAAATATGAGATGTCACATCGCAGTTTTATTAAACAGAGGTTTCCTCAGGTGTTCCCTGTTCCCGCACATTTCGCAATTCCGGAACTTACAATTCTCACACCGGAAGGTAACATGTCAAAAACCGGAACCGGGACTTGCAGTTTTCATAGACTTTAAAATCTCATACGACAACGTCACTTACGTTACTTGAATTAGTAATACAGTCAAGATGTTCAGTATAATATAACACATACTGCCTTTAATTTCGGATGGTATACTAGATTTCCACACTCAGAAAAGTATATCATCCTCGACTACCGTATAACATCCTCGGTTGCAGGCAGCATGTGTTTAATACCACTCCTCTGTTGAGTATACCACCATTCTAAAGAGTATACTGCTCACTCTAGTTGTACAGTGGTGACATTGTCGTTACTTGAAGTAGTAATACAGTCAAGGTGTTCAGTATAATATAACACATGCTTCCTTTAATTCCGTACTACACTCAGAAAAGAATATCGCCTTCGGCTATCGTCTCGGGTGATATACTTCCTTCGTGTGGTAATCTAGTATACCATCCTCCATTGCAGGCAGTATGTGTGTAATGACACTATGACGTAATATCCATTTACAATGACGCTACAGTGACATCACAGTTTTTCCCAGAAACTCCACTCACATCAGATGCAAGCTCGAAATTACGGTTAGTATTTAGTCCTATGTATGGTATTCCTACAATTCTAGCTTTGATATTTTGCAATACACAAGAGTTAGCCAAAATTTTTTCACCAACGTCAAATTTTCATGTACATTTCATGTAAAATTGTCTCTCTTCAAAAATTCTCTAGAATTTATTGCTGGTCTGATTTTCATAATTTAAATTCGTGAAAAATGTGAGTTTGACAAACAGATTTGGTAATTTTGAAATAATTTTTTCTCTCAAGTGGTATTTTAATTTTCATGATTTTACCACACAGAGAGAATTTTCTACCTCATCTATACAATGTAGATTTTAACTTTGAAATTTATTAAAGAACCTTTGTGAGTAAGCTCACATACCCCACGCCCCCACATAATCCTGCATAATTGAACACTGAAATAAAAGATTATCACAATTTTTTTCATATGCACTTTAGGAGTAGTTATCCGGAAAAATGGTGTACCCTATAAGCAGTATTTTGCATAAAATGACAAAGTTCAACAATGTCAATTTTTCTGAAAAATTATATAAAAAAAACAAAATCCAAGTAGTGTGCACTTTTTTGATATGCATGTATGCACAATCAACCCGTAAAATAAAAACTTCCTATCTTAAAAACTGTAGGAGGAGTTATCCAGACAAATGATATACCCACAAACGATGACGGATGGACCGGTCAAAAACTATATACCGTTCGCAACTTCGTTGCATGGGTATAATTAGGGTCCACTACTGTAAAAAATCAAAGTACTGAAGTACTGTTTAGTCGGATTTACGCTTTAATTTCGAAAAAAGATAATCTTAAAATTATTTACGGTCAAAAAAGACTAAATAGAAAATGTCGAAGGTATAGAAGATGAAGAAAAATAAAAGCGTTGTTGCATTTGGTCAATTTTACCATGTATCTGTAGGAATTTTGTCTCCTGTTCATTCAGTCGTTGACAATATCCATTATTTTTTCTTGAAGTGTGGAGTTCTTATAAAGATCTCCATTAATTGAGTTGTATGCTCTCTTGTTTTCTTTAGTTAAAATTTTCAAAATTTTTCATTTTGGCTTTCATATTTTCTTTAAAAGATCAAACTTTTTTCACCATCCGTAGTTATAATGCACTCATCTCCCCATTTTATTTGACAAGTCATCTTACAACCAACCCATGACTATCCTGTGGTCGTGGTCGTGTGTATTTCGAATTGTCTTTTGGCCCCTCTTTCGGGCAATGGATGACAGTGTTTTTAGAGTACTTTGCCTGATATCTTATGTCTGATCCCGCATCCATTGATGTTGACAAACATGGACGTAGCGTTGTTCGACGTCCATCAAGTGAATTCTGCCCAAGCCAATGCAACTAGTGCTAGGGTCCGTCTCCAATGTACTATTAGATATTAGTGTTTTCTCATTGTTGAAAGCCTCATATATTTTTGCGTCTAGCAAATGGATATGACAAACGCACATCTCTTGGTAGTGGTTTAGTTAGTACTCTAGTTTATTGCAAGGCTTATTCTTTACCGTTGAAAGCTGCCCAGTGTCTAGTGTCGGTCAAACTGGTTGATTATAGTACATCGACAAATATCATTGATAATACTGGGAATATATATGGAATATAGGACATTTTGTTTTTGATACGGACTTTATCACGGCCAGTATCAAGTGAGCCCGCTAGGGCGAGCTTGATGCGGTTACGCCGTGTTAAAGTCCTTATCAAAAACAAAATTTCTTATATTTCTTTTATCGGTAATTCACAAAATGATAAACAGACCTCTAAAATAAATTGAATTTAAACTGAAATTTCTATTTAAGCAAAGTTAATCTATTGTTTATTGCAATAATTTAAACGCATTTTTCATTCAACGTCTTATGCGTATGAACAAGACATATAGTACAAAACGTGACGTCAGCTTAGCAACCCGCACGTGACGCCTTCACAGTGACCTAATAATTTCGTGATAATGTCCAGTTCGGTGATACTGGAATAATCAGTGTGCTAAAGAAATGACGTATGTTCTGTTTTAGCTAATATAAGTAAGCATGAACATAAATAGATGATAAAACGGGGAATATAATTTTTATCTAGCGCTTCCATAAAAATGTGTTTGGTATGTTATTGAAAATGGATAAAAGAAGTAAGTCACATGTAAATGCCGTATCTTGACCATATTATGATTCCGAAGTAATAAGGGAACATCTAATATAACTGTCGAAATTTGGCAAAAAACCCATAATTTTCACATCGCCTCTTGGTTGCATTAATAAGACTTCAAATTTATGCGTATCGTATTTTTTGCGAAAAGAGAGAAAAAATTCAGCGTTTACTAATGACTAAATACCGAAGTTGCTGTGAATTTGAATTCTGCGTATTACTAATTGATATGTATAAATTCTACAGCTATACTCAATTCGAGCTGACATTTTTTTTTGCATTTGCATTGATCCCTTAAACATGTTAAAGGCCGTATATCAATATACGTCCCTACATGATCATTTGTCAGTATCACCAATACTTTATAAATCTGAACAAAAATATGTCAAAAGACAGTGAAATACACCGGCGGATCCAACCTACGAAAATGGGAGATCCAATGAGGTTCCAGTCAAATTCTGCACGAAATTAAAAAAAAAATCGAGAAAAAGGGGAGGTATCCCAACCCCGAACTCATCTCTTAATCCGCCAATGAAAACATGATAATTGTTCATTATTATTATTATTGAACAATTCTTAATCAAATTAGCACTACGTGCAAACGACGCTTACTAAATAAGAAAGAATTCTAAATCCTCGGTTTATTATTTTTATTTATATATTTTTTTAATCGGATACTGAATTATTAGAGTTATTTATTTATCTATTTATTTATTTTGCATCTTTTAAATTCAGAAACATTACAAATATTCAGGTCACAGGTAATTGATTATTATTTCTACAACTACGGTAATATGCGACGTTATTTATAATTAACTTGTCACGTGACACAATGTCAACTGCTAAAATATTCCCTCGACAATTCTATTTTAATTATGCTTAAACCTTACATTTATATGTTATATTTCTTACGCAGTTTACAATAATGTTAAAGAAGAAATTGGCAATGAATTTGGCCACAAAAAGTTGATTTTTGATCTCGAAGTGCATATTCATACCCGGGATTTTTTACCGTAAATCCTCCTAAAAAGGAAAATAGTAATTGGATCAGGATTTCTAAAGTTATTATATCCCCCGTTTTTGCGGGCGGTATATAGTGATTATGGTGTCTGTACGACCGTTCGTCCGTCTGTCCGTCTGTTCGTTCGTCCGTCCGCCATACGGTACTTACTTTGTGGCGACAACTCCTCTTAGACCACTTAATGAAGTTCTCTGAAACTTGAACAGAATGGTCAGTACATATTGCTATTGTGCACCAGCTATTTGAAAATTTGAGTAGATTTTTTTCTGGAATTCAAAAGGGAGCGGGGTAGGATATTAGTGAGCTTTGCTCCCATTATACTAGTTTTTATTATTTTTTTCTCTGTCACAGACTTCTCATTAAAGAGCAGTGAGCAGTGCACTGGGGATATTCATGACTGTAAATGCTGCTTCTTTAGATTTATTCCATTTTATTTACTAAGTATCCTCATATTGAATATATCTAGAATCTATTCAATATTGTCATGTTATCCAAATACTATTGGGGTCATGAAAACTTGCTATAGAACTGATTCTTTATCTCGGGTTTAGTAATTAGCTATCATGGATAAACTCTCTTTAATTTTTGGCTAATCGGTTATTTTTTGTATCGATAACGACAAAGACCGTTTTTTCAGTTTTTTATGTCTGCAAAAGCGATTTAGCAAACTATGGGAACTATTTAAAAAAAAATGGGCATATTTATTTTACCCCCGCTTTAGCGAACGGTATATAGTAATCATCGTGTCTGTCTGTCCGTCCGTGCGTTCGTCCGTCCACCATAGCCTTGGTACCTACGTTGTGGCGACAACTCCTCCTAGACCACTTGATGAAATTCACTAAAACTTTCACAGAACGTTCAATACATATTGCCATTATGAAACAGCTATTTGAAAATTTGATTTTTTTTTTTGCGGAATCTTGAAACGGGATCGGGGGTATAATATCTGTGAGCTTTGCTCACAGTTTTTCTAGTTTTTATTTATTGATGGTATTGTCTTTTTCCTTTTCGTTTTTATATCCCCGCTTAACCAGCTGGGCTGGTATACATAGTGATCATGGTGTCCGTTCGTTTGTCCGTTCGTCCGCCCGTCTGTTTGTTATTCCGTCTGCCATTGGGATACACACTTGGGGCGACAAATCCTCCAAGCCCATTTGGTGAAATTCAATGAAACTTTCACAGAATGTTTAGTGTGAACCAGCTATTTAAAAAGAAATTGATTTGAATTATTTTTTTTTCAGTTTTATACTACTGGAATCAAATGGGGGAGTGAGGGTTTATTTTTAACGAGCTTTCACAGTTTATCTAGTTTTGTTTCTTTCTTTTCAGTCCTATTTTTATAGATACCCATTGCAGAAAAGTGTTTATCAACTGACAGTAACGTAAGTAGGTCGAGAAAACCTTACAGAACATAGGTCATAATGTGTAACGACAATTACGCAACCAAAGTGTGACGCTGGACCTAGTGGTCTATCAACGAGTTGGATATTGATCACAAAAAGCAAGAATCTCTATTGGTTTCTATAATATTAAACTATTTTCATCGGTTGATGTTCAGGTGAAAATGGTACACGTGTAATGTTAATATCTTTTAGGGGACGACCATTTGATTTTCAGGGAGAGGCTTGGGCGATTTTGCCCAGATAAATTATTTTCATAAAAATCTCGAACAAAATATTTAATGTCGCATCAAATTATTCATTTGCAACAATAACAAAAAAAAAAATTTTAATCAAAATTAAATTATTTATTTTCACGACAAGTGAGATTAAAATTTATCGGCAATATGTACATTTTCTCTTTGATCTTACTGACTGATATTGTCAGTATCTACGTACTGACCTGATACAGGAAAATATCAGGCAATGACGTCATGAAATTGACATCATGACTCTCTTACGACGTTGCCGATAAAAACAATAATGGTAGTTTTGAAGGTCTCGACAGAAAATATAATTAGTATCACAGCTCGTCCTATCGGACTCGCCGCGATACGGTGATATTTTCTGTCTCGACCTTCAAAAGTACCATTATTCTATATATATCACCATTACTTATTTACAAAATTGCCCAAGCAGCCCCCCCCCCCCCTCCCAAAAAACAAATGGTCGTCCAATTACTATGCATTTTGAAATACCAGTGTCGATATTTTGTTATGGGCACTGTATGAATGTGTTGTTTTAAAATAGTAGCGGCAGGTCTATGAATAATGCCACATTTAGTGCACCAACATCCCCACCCTAATGATTTCATCTGTTGTCATAAGATATTTAGTAAGAGATCAAAACCCATGATTTTGCAGCTGCTTTACTAAACCGTCAAAATAAAAGCAAACAACATTAAAAACCAAAAAAAAATATATATCAAATAATAAAAAAACAAGCAAAAACTTTTACATAAACGAAAAAAGCAAGAAAATGAAGGTTACTGTGGCGAAATCTTTGATTGCTCATATTATGCTATACGTATGATTATTCAATGTTTACAAAAAAAAAGAAAGTGGAAATAATATTTGGCAAAATTGTTCCTTATTATGTGAAAAAAACTAGTTGATGTCACTGAATGAAAGATTTGAAGGCTAGACATATTTTAGATATCTATAGTTTTGTCTTTTATGGTAAAAATTCGGGTTGTCTTGTCGTCCTAACGCCGGAAACTGGCACCAGACTGTATCGCAAACATGTTTTTGATCACCATAAATAAATGTGTGTGAACTTTGAAAGGAAATGTGTCTTACATTTAAAATACATCACACTTTTGAAATACAACGATATACACACCAGTAAAAGGACACATGATAGTAACATGTGATTACAATTAATTTCCTGTTTACAAATGTCACATGAGTATGTATAAACACAAGATATGATATATTGTATAACGTTTCAAAATATATCTACCTAAATTTCATCTTTTGAAAATATTGGAATTGAACACAGACGTCAAGGTATCTGACCAATTTAGTTTTCTTTATTTTCCCTAATAAAATAACGTTTTTACCTTATAAGGTTTAAGACACGTGAACATTTACTGATCATGAAGCCTTCCATTTCCAATGTGGTCTGTCTTCGAAAAAGGAGCAAATATTGAACTATAACAATTTTTTTTACCATATTTTCACTTTAATCCCGCATTCCTTGGAGATTTTTACCCCTCTCTTTCCCAAGTGATTTTATGGTCAATGCTGTATGAAGATCGTTATATTTGAACTCGACAAAATATTTTATTTGTACCTGCACTGACACTTTTGTCGACTATAATTTAAATGTCAATAAATCGACAAAAAGAAAAGAGATTCTTTAAATCAAAGTATTTTATATTTCAGAGAAAAGTTAATTTTCTGGTTTTCCTACACCAGAAGTAATGGCTATAGGTTCTCAGTTTTTATTGTTGCTTTGGAAGAATTGGACTTTACAAAAAAGGAAAGTGTGTGTGACTGTATTTGAAGTAATATTACCGATATTCTTTGGACTTATTCTGGTGTTGATTCGCCTGTTGGTCAAAACAACAGATTATCCAGACAATACAATATGGAAAAGCCAAAACTTTAGCCAAAACTTAGGTTCAATCATTTTGAAACCGGAAATTTTGTATGCTCCAAACGACGATGTAATTGTAGATTTAATGACTGATGTAAGAGACTCAATCAACAGTCAAATATCGTTTAAAAAATCATTACGAGGTAAGTTACTTGTACTTTTTGATATATGTACTCTTGGAAATATTCACATAACACGCGAGTTATATGAATACACGGAAAATGAGCAACAAAAAAAATACAAAATTTTGTATTAAGCAAATCGACAGAATAATATAAGCAAAGAGTCCTGGCTTCAGTGTAGGACTTGCAGCAAAAAACATGTAACAAAAGTGCCTTTTACTATGTCTCATGACATCTGTTTGGTATAGCCCTTTCCGTAAAGTATTGTTATCTTTTCCTTGATTTAAACTCTCCAATCAACTGAGGTATAGACACTCTTCTCTTCCGGCTCTCACTCGTATATGTTTGGCTATCAAAATTAGTGCAGTGTCATGTAAGCAATGACCTAGTAATATAAATTTGAACAGCGTTTTGAACTATGTTCAGGATGAACAACACTTGTCGTTTTGGGGTGATATAACCGTAAGTTACCATGGTAACTGTTTTTATTTATTGTATTCAAATGCCGAAACCCTCGAAGAGCTGACCAAATAATTTTTTGAAAAAGGTTTATAGATTAGAAAAAAATCCTTATTACTATAAGAAAAAGGTAGGTATTACATTAAAGCAAAGTACTTCCATTCTACAAAGTGCTTACGTATAGACACTAAAACACGTTATATATAGATGTATACATCTCACCTAAAAATGTATCTGTTCGTTTTTCTTATCTTAGCTATGTTTGACGCCGGTATTGTCATCATAGATTCTACGAGAAGAGTTGTTGTATTAAATGCTTTTTAGGACAGACCAGTTCTAACCAGTCTATGAAATCCTTGAAATTCCTTCTGACCGTTGTACCAATTATGGACTATCAAACTGGATTATAAACAGACCCATGACTTTTAATTACTTTGTTTAGAACAATATAAATGCATAATGTAGTTACCAAATACTAAAAATTGCAGTTTACATGTACACAAATGTAGTTTTTTTGCAACTGTTCATAATATCAGACATACTACGTGAATGTTGAATATATATTGTACATGAATGTTGAATATATATATTGTACATGAATGTTGAATATATATTGTACCCAATAGGACTAATATAAGTTCTTGGATCATTCTTCCAAAATGCAGAAAGATATTTCTTGGAAAGATTGGCTCGTTTGTATGTCGCTTTGTGGCAGTTAGGCTCATCTCCATTTTCTGTATGTGTTCCACTGATCCCCAAAACGAGTACAGATGTAGTATAAATATATGTCATTGAATTATTTCAGGGTTTAAAACGGAAGAAGAATTATTAGACTATCATAGAAAAAACAGTGAAGGTATCTGGGCAGCTGTTGTGTTCGATTCTAGTTACAGTTATATTTCGGATCTACCACAGAATGTTGAATTTGATTTGCGCGTTTCTCGGATAACTAACGAAGACAGATGGAATACTGATTATACATATGCCTTTATCCAAACAACAAGTCCCAGAAATGTCCGAGCCGATGGGGGCATTCCAGGTACTTAATATATTGTTCGTTTACCCAAAAAAATATACCATAATTTCTATAAGATTAAAAACAATCATTGGCACAAATATACAACATTTAATTGTTTTCACCCTTTTTGAGATATTAATTACATGTTTAAATGAATTAATGTTTTTAATTTGTCACAACTGAAAAGGTTGACTCTCAGGGTGCATGCTTTCCTCCATATATTATAATGTTTCTGACATAACCAAAAGCTTGCACGATTTCTATTGTAGATTACATAGACACAGGATTTATATTCCTACAATATGAAGTAGATAAGGCCATCATTTCAAAGAAGTCGGGAAAATCTAACTTATTTGATAATCTAAATGTCAGAGTTAAAAAGATGCCGTATCCGCCGTACGTACAGGATCCTCTTTTAACATCAATTCAGACCAACTTGCCTTTGTTTCTGATGCTTGGATTCATTTTGTATGTAATACAGACAACAAAAAATATCGTTTATGAAAAAGAAAGACGATTAAAGGTAAGAGATAGTGGTTATTGTAAATTCAGGTGTACTTGATTCACAATGAGTTGTACTTCTTGACACAAATATTAATGTACCGAATTGCCTCATCTGGTTAGTAAGCAAAGTTTTAGAAACATTAAACTAGTTAAAATAGAAAAACAATAGAAAATCAATTCGTTAAATTGCTTTCAGAGAGAAGTGCATGCTGAAGCTGGACAAATATTGAAACTGTGATAAATCTAAAAAAGAAAAAAAAAATAAGAAAGAAACACTAAATGCCTCATATGCTACATTTATGGGCAAAAAAGGTCTTACAACACATTATCTATTCTCCAGAACAGGGCTTGATGGCATAAAAAGATGGCCATAAAAACAAAACTATTCTCTGTTATAAATAGAATTATTTGTTTTCTACTTGAAATATCACTAACTACATTCATATAACGTCTAAAGGACTTTATTTTGAAAATTTCAGGAAGCAATGAAGATGATGGGTTTAAGTCCAGTAGTGTATTGGATGTCATGGTTTATAATAGTATTAATCTGTCTGGTTATAGCCTGCTTCATATTTACTTTACTTCTATCGGTTAAAGTCAGCGTACATGGAAGTGTCCTGTCTCATTCTGATCCGACCTTGACATTTGTATTCTTCCTGTGCTTTGCCATGTCAGTGATAACTTTAGCATTCATGATGAGTACATTTTTCCAGAAAGGTAAAGTTTTATGCTTCTAGTTCTACATTTTTAACATTAAAGAAAAGTAAGGGCCGAAGAGGTAATTTTGCTGTTAGAATCTCCTAATACTGTCACAGTCATGATATATGACATATATGGTTCAAGGTAACTAATTATTCTAACAAGAAAAGATATGGTTGCAACCATATCAAATGATAACTGGATTTAAATCTTATTTCATCAACGGATGTGTATGTTATTTTGGTTATATGATCTTATATTGATTTATTTCATATATGCGGGAAAATGGTCAGCTTCAAACACCACAATACATTGCTATATGGAAATTTAAAAAATGCAAACTACAAACCAGCAGTATAATCACATGTTGCAGAAGAGTATGCATGATCTGAGCCACATGTGGTAGCCATCATACAGCCAGCTAAGATGTGTTATTGAAATATATGTTGGGTAACTGATTCTTCAGTATCATCTTTTAAATCAGAAGATTATAAAAACCATGGTTTGTTTACTTTGTTATTCTCAAATAGTAGGATAAAATCCGTCACACATTGATTGCGTACATAACACAAAAGTTGCCATGAAATACAGGGTAAAACAGGTCAGCATAATTTTTAACAATATCCAATTGCACACTATAATCGAAAGAGGGACAACTCTTTCCAAAATTAACATCACGGAAGTTAAATTTACATGCGAGATATTCAACTGGAATTATTTGATACAATGGCAGTATTAATTGATAATCATTGTGAAATACGTAATATTTATTACACACCTTTAATAACATGAATAATATAACAAATGGGTGATAATAATAGGAAGCTATAGTAAGTCAATGTCAAATAATGTCGCAGAGTGTCTAGAGTGAGAGCAGTGAGAACAAATGGCGTAGTAATATAGACACAGGTAAATAAGAGCTTAAATAAAATCAAAACATTGCTCCTTGGCATATACATATAAAAAAACATTTCATTATTCAATTGGGTACAAAAAGATTTATAAACTGCCGTTAAATCACTGTTAAAAAATAATACAATACGGCACTATATTTTGCACATGAATATAACGGTAGTTAGGTACCAAAGATAGTAATAACTCACGTAAGATCCAGTTATGAAAATAGATCCGTGGGTACGAAACTAGTCCTATAAAAAGTACCTCAAGTTTGGGCATGCCCAGATATTTCCCTTTCAATATACAGAAATTCTGCTTATTGTTTTACAATATTGACAAAATTCAGAACATAAAACAAAAGAAAAGATACCAGTTAAAGATATTTTGTGGTAGAGTATTGATACAGTATTTTCATTGGAGATCAAGGGGAGATAATTACAGAAAATGCATATCAAATTTGGTGATGCTCAAAAGGAGCCATTATCTGAAAAATCTAACCTGACATAGTACCCCGAAAATTGAACCAGTTATGTATTGCGACACCCTCTACATGAAATCAGTAGTCATTAGTGGCAACGAAACGTATGGAAATGGCAGATGACGTCAAGTTTAGGGCATTTTGATTGAAATTCTACATGAAAATAATTAGTTCCCGGAACCATATCTATGCAACCAATGTTGGAAGCAATTGCAATCACACTTTCAGTGACATGATCGAAAAACATATAAAATCATTGGATGACCAAAGGTCTAATAGAATAATTAAAATGAAATAGACATAACGTAAAAAGAAACGATTGGAAAAACCTCCAATGAAAATTGTCAAATTCAAGATAAACAAGTAATAACTGTTTGGATGCAAACACAAAAGTCTCCCAAACGATCTCCTACATCAGAATTCCAAGTGCAAATATGATACATGCATCTATATTTCCTTTCGAACCCTTCTGTAATGTGAATCAATACAAATTTTCCCGGTTGTTTTCATTTCCATAGCAAGGGTCCTCATTTGTGACATTTTTTTGCCCAAAATAAATTTGACACTTCCAAAACAACCTTTCTGTAAACTTTCGTTCCATATGGAACACATTTTTAATTTTCCATTTCAATAGCAACGGCCGCCATCACAGGAAAATGAGTTGTACACTTCCTACATCA
This sequence comes from Modiolus philippinarum, assembly GCA_002080025.1. NCBI lineage: Eukaryota > Metazoa > Mollusca > Bivalvia > Mytilida > Modiolidae > Modiolus > Modiolus philippinarum. The sequence goes on along the minus strand of MJUU01059668.1, from coordinate 14,722 downwards.
CAGGAAAATGAGTTGTACACTTCCTATACAACCTTTCTGTAAAATTTGAAGCAATTTGAAACACTTTTGATTTTCCCGCCTTTTTTCGGATTCAATGGCTGCCATTTTGGAAATTTTTCTCCCCAAAAATAGTTGTACACTTCCTGTACAAACTTTCTGTAAAATTTGGAGCAGTTTTAATTTTCCCGCCTTTTTTCGGTTTCCATGGCAACGGCCGCCATTTTTGGAATTTTTTACCCAAAAATTAGTTGTAAACTTCCTTTACAACCTTTTTGTAAAATTTGAAGCAATTTGGAGCACTTTTGATTTTCCCGCCCTTTTTCGGTTTCCATGGCAACGGCCCCCATTTTGTACACTTCCTATACGTTCTTTCTGTAAAATTTAAAGCAATTGAAGCACTGTAAGTTTACCGCCTATTTTCCGTTTCCATGGCTACGGCCGCCATTTTGGATTTTTTTTTTTACCCAAAAATTAGTTGTACACTTCCTTTACAACCTTTCTGAAAAATTTGAAGCAGTTCGAAGCACTTTTGATTTTCCTGCCCTTTTTCGTGCTATGGTAACGGACGCCATTTTGAAAATTACACGATGTCTTTTATCAATATATCAAGTTTCAAAGATCGGTTGTAAGACGACTGAGATAGAGAGCGGACAAACTTGCGGGGGAAGAAAAAGAAAGAAACAAGAAGATTAAAAAAAACAATAAGTCTCCACAAACTTCGTTTGGGAGACTTAATAACAAAGAAACGACACCATGAATATAAACAATGTCTCCACGACTTCGTCTGGGGCGACATAATAATAATTAATAAGAAAAGGGGCAAAAACTATAAGTCTCTCTAAACTTCGTTAATTTAATTTCCTAACTTAATTAGGAAAGATGGCCTTCTTTGCCAGTTTCATTGATGTTTGTTGACAATCCCGCACCCATGACCAATGAAGACATGGATGTAGCGTTGCTCGACAATTAGCAAAGAATTCCGCTTAAACCGGTGCTAGGGGCGGTCTAGAACTAACTATGAGGTATGAGCAAAGCTCATTGTTGAAGGCTCATGGTGACTTCAAGATGAAGAACAACAATAAAAGCGTTGTTCCTTTGCTTGTTTTTTACCATGTATTTGTAGAGACTTTGTCTCATGTGCATTTACTCCATATCCTTTTATTCACCTTCTACTAAAATTTTAATTTCAGACCCATTACATATAGAGCCCACTTGTGGGCGAGTCTATTTTGCGACAATATTTGAAGTATCAGTGCTTATTCTCTGGGTACAAAACAAATGCTAAAGTACAAGATTGTACGCTAGAATTTCAAAACATTTTGTCTTTGACATTTTCAGAATTTACGAAAGTTGGAATCGGAATCAATATTTCTACAGCCTATTGTGATATTACACACTGTATGCAAGTTCTACAATAAATTTAAATTAAAAAAAAAAATGAACAGAGATTGCGTCGCTTGGCAGATGTTTCAAAGCCCTTATCTTTGAGCCTCCTATTTGCGCCTAAGCAAATATAAAAAAAATCTGAAAGCTTACTTCACACCTTCAGAATATATGCAAAAATTATTGAAAAAAAGAAATACGTAGAATCATCACAAAAAACTAACAGCCGCACAAACGAAGCTAACGACAATTTTACCTAACATTCATTTAAAAGTGCGGTGGAAACAAGATGTTCACAGCATCAAATTGTTCACGTCAAAGTATAACATTTAAACTCACAAATGATAATTCCTGTCATCTACTTAGCTATAAACTATTATCATATGCTCTAGACCTTTTAAAATGTAGGTATTTTTGTTCTTTTTTAGCGAACACAGCTGCATTTGCTGGAGGACTGATATATTTTTTGACGTATTTTCCGTACTTTTTCTTGAGTGACGATAACAGATATGCATCAATGACATATGGACAGAAGATGTTAGGGAGTGTACTGAGTAATGTAGCAATGGCATTCGGAGTAAAAACAATAGCGATGTATGAAGGAACAGGTCAGTATCATCAAGTCAGTATCAAAAATAAATAAGGAAATAATACGGAGTAAATGTCATTGCAAAGATATGGTAAAACCAAGCAATGGAACAACGCTTTTATTGTTGTTCTTCATCTTGAAGTCGTCGGGAGGCCTTCAACAATAGGCCGTTTGCTCGTATTTCATAGTAAGCATATGATGTGTTTCTTTAAGGTAGAATATAATTTCCACTTGATTTCTTGACATTCACGAATAAATAAAAAAATCACTTCTTTGCTGTCCTTTACTTACTCAAAATCTAGTGTATGTTTATTCCCGTCAATAACATTTTGCAATTGTCAAAATGCAATTATTTTAAAACATGACAAAAAATCAGCTATCCAACCTCCATGAGTTAATGTATTAAACATTAAAATTAATGATCTTGAAAACCAAGTAATGCACTGGCTAAAGATGTTTCATTAACACACAAAATAGGCTCCTAACTGATGACAATATAACTTATATTATGGTTGGATTTAAGGTGAAGGTGTTCAGTGGAACAATTTTTACAAACAACCAACAGTAGACAGTAACTATACCTTACTTGATGCCATGATTATGTTACTTGCTGATACCGCCTTGTATCTTCTGGTGGCATGGTACGTTGATGCAGTCATGCCTGGTGAATATGGAGTTCCACAACCATTCTATTTTCCATTTACTGTAAGTATCAATGACAGTTTTGTAATCACACTGATGTAATACTTTAGATATATACTCATTGTAAAGCCTTCTCGTTTTCTCTTTGTTATTTCTACAGAGAATATTGCTTCATTTTCCACTTGATCAAAGTCCATATGAGCAGGTTCTAAATTTGATGTCATAAAATACAGTTTTATGGATATCACTAGCTTGAGACTGATCTTGTGCTTTTGATTTACGATATCAAAATATGGCAGTCATTTTTGCTTGGTTTTTCAATTAAGCCCTACAACCTTACGGACAAAATTCTTCAGACTTTTGAATAAATTAACATATTTTTTACTAAATTGAGCATAAAAACTTATTGCGTTACAATCTTGCTTATTTACGTGAAGTGTTCGCCCCTTAATGTCTTGACGAATTTGAAATTAAATGATCATCCTGATACCAAACAAATCCGAATTAGATATGGAATTACATTTTTTTCTTGGTTAAGAACGGACCTGATTCTGTTCTTATGCTGTTAACAAGCTTTAACAAGTCTATCTCAGACAAATAGACATCAAATAAAATGTAGTTTCTAATTCGTATGGTATTTATTATTTTTTTTTTTTCACGATATCTTCACAGCAATTCAGACATGATTTCAGAGCCTTGATCAGAGAGACTTAGCTCAGTTTCAAAATATCTTTAAATGCCGAGCATACAAAAATAGCACCAACCACTATGAACATATCAACAATATTTTAAACTGCATTTTAATTTCAGTCATAGTTGGTCATAAATATCTTGAATATTTCAGCCACGATACTGGTGTGGGTCAAGTAAAGTTATAAAATTTGATCGTCAAATGTCTACTGTTTCTCATGATGATACATACTTTGAAAGAGACCCTATTGATCTCAAGCCTGGCATCTCTGTTTTTCATCTTAGAAAGGTAAGTATGTGAAATATTCTTTTTGAGGTTTTACTGATCCCATATACTTTAGTTTGCACTACACAACAATGAATGTTTGTTTTCACACAAATTTTAGGCTTGGACCATAGTGCAGTTTGGCAGATTACGTGATTTTTCTGTCAAAAATATTATATTCTATATACCGAACACAAAGAATGCAATTCCAATGATACATCCTTAGTTTTAAATAATTACATTTACCAAACTAGTGGTTATTTGTAGAAAAGCAAGTACACGTGAAAGTGCAATCGCAAAGTTTCAAAAATATTTATCTTTTCTAGACTATTTTTATATTCTAGACTATTTTATATACATTGCACAGGGTAGTAAATACATCTATCTTACTGTCTGTTTTAGGTATTTGGAAATGGAAAGAATAGGAAAGTAGCTGTTAGAGATACCACAGTAAACATGTATGAAGGTCAAATAACTGCACTTCTGGGTCATAATGGTGCAGGGAAAACAACTACAATGTCTATGCTTACAGGTATTTTAATTTTTCTTCCGACTCATTCAAACAACCTGACAAGCAAAGACCTATAAGGGAATGCCATGTTTTAAGTCTCCAATTGTTGACTTCATGAAAATAATAATTACATAAGTTTTTTTTCTTAGCACTTTTAGAGTTTTCAAATGGATTAGTGTTTGTTGGATTTGTCTTCAAATAATGTCAGTAATGAAATTATTTTTTGATATAACAATAGTTTGTTACATTCTTTTTGTAGTATAGCCTTTATTGTCTGGATAACATTCTTTATTGAATATCTGTTTTCTTTTTTATATATCTTTCGTTTTATGGTTTTCCAATTGTTTGGATTTGATTTGCAATAAAGAAACATAGGTTGTCAAAAATGGTCCTCTTCAGAAAATTACTTGGGTATTTAGTTATCATAGCCAACGCCATTGCACTGCCATTGCCTAAGGGTCAGTGATACTTATTTTCATATGCTTTCTGCTCGAATTGGTCATGCATCATTTTCAAAATCTATTTGATTGTGTCACTTAGCAACGAGAATAGGAGATGATATATATCTAATCTAATAAGTATTTAATGTACATTTTATTTTTAAAATTATAAACATGTTCATGAAATATTTTGCATAACATATAACACACAACTTTCTTCAAGTCATAACAAATAGATATACCATTTATTAACAATAAATTCTAATCTTACAGGATTTATCCCACCATCAAGTGGGACTGCCATCGTAAACGGATATGACATAACAAAAGACATAGATAGTGTAAGGAGAAGTCTCGGCCTGTGTCCTCAACATAACATTCTATTTGATACAATGACGGTAGAAGAACATTTGCGATTCTTTGCCAAGGTAATATAGTTTGATAATCTATCCCCGTAATGGTGTCATGGGCTTCATGTAACTTTTTTTCTTTCGCGTCATCAAACTTCATGCATTTTTTAAGACTTGCAAGAGCCAATGAAACTTAAAATGTATTGACATCTCTTATGATACTTAACTTTCAGCAATGAAATCGATTCACAAGGTCGTTCGTACATTATTTATTTATGAAAAAAAAACAATATGATAATAATAAACTTAATTATATGAAAAATATAGAAAACTAGTATGATTTGATTATGGTGAATGGCATCAACTCACGACTATTTCGATAATGATTTAAATCGAAGGACAGTTGCAAATGGCAATATTGCTCTCTGTTATAAGAAGTTTTTTTTTCTTTTGATACCACAAACGGACAACGTGTGGCGGCTCTGTAAATGGAACTAACAACTTGTGGGCGGTGTGGTGCTATGTAATAAGAACTCAATACTAAGGACGACATTTAAACGGGCAATGTGACTCTTTTTGATTAGAAATATTTGCATATAAGAAAATACGCTGTCATGATTGGCTGCATTGACTTCCAGTAGCACTTTCTGAAGTCGTTTATTTTTCGATAGACGACGTTGACCGAACTACATTTTAGTTCACCTTCTAAATTCACACACCAAGACAATCAAATAGAACATGTGATTAGCATAATTTAAATAAGAATTTAATTATCAATTAATTATCAACAAATTAAAAGAATTATAAAGAATCTATCCTTTCAAGTCGTTGATTATCATAGTTCTACCGTCGAAAGGGTTAAACTTTTAAAGTTCGAGCTAAGTTTTAAGTTTTAAGAAAAGTTAACAACCGTGTTGTTCATCTTTGTGTGTGAGTGTCTTCATTTTTCTTTTCTGTGCTGTACCCATGTTGTGTCTTTGTTTTTTTTCTGCCTTTTTTTGTTTCCGGTGTTGCCATTGTCCTTGGATTGTTCGCTTTTAGATTGACGGTTGGGTTCTCACTTACTTTAGCTAGAACTTTTATGTTTAACTCTTGAGACAGTAGAACTATGATAATCAACGACTTGCAAATGATAGATTTTATTTCTCTAATTCTAAAATTAATGACATTTTCGTGTGTTTTAATTTCTACCCTGTCGTGGCCCTCTACAATCAATACTGCGACGTCACCGGATATGAAATTAACATTGTATGGAAATCAACAAAAGCAAGTCGATCATATGTGATTTGAGATAAATAAACAATGTATGCTTTGAGTAAATACTTTTTACATTGATTTATACTCGAAATAAATCTATCTAAAGGTATATTTTGCTATTTGAAGAAAAGTTCGTGACCTTTTCAGTATCCAATGAAATCACGAGATCAAGTAACCCACACGTTGGAGAACAAATGTTTCCACACCGTCCAGCAAATGTGAAAACTGGATAGAAATTAGAGAAATAAGAATTAAACATCGTTTTAAAACCGATTGTATTGAAACTTGTAATATCTAAATTTTGCAAAATTTTGTTTAAAACTAAGGAGTATCTCCCTCATGCATAGCTCTGTCCTTAGCTGAATTTTGGCTTTCCTATTTAGACCCTTTTGGTTATTTGTTCTCTATCAGCCTTAACATTTTTTTGGTTAAAGGACTTCCAAATGTTTTGGTTTTATCTGCACTGATGAGACATAAGTTGTCGAAATGCGCATATGCAGAAAATAAATTAAAAGTAACTTCGGTATTTTGTTATTTAAAGGAATTTAATTTTTTGACATAAACAAAAAAGTTGCATTGTCTATACGAAACATTTTTATTATTCATAACTTTAATTTTTAACCACAATCATTTTTTTATTCATACGGATGCAAAAAATATTTCTGTACTTCACCATATTTTGTTGTAATTCCGAAAGAAAATTCGCGGGAGAGCGAAGTGTCTTTTATGAAAGTGTGATATGGCTTTTCAATGTTATATTTGATTTTCCATTACCTTTTATAGAAGATAATATAATAGAATAAAGTTAAACCCCTTCACTGTAAGTTAATACATTATTTCTTCTTTTTTTGGATTAGTTAAAAGGATGCCCTTCCGACCAGGTGCAAAAGGAAGTAGACGAAATGATAGGTGTACTCGATATTGAGGCGAAACGACATAAATTTTCAAGTACATTGTCTGGTGGACAGAAACGAAAGTTGTCTGTCGGTATCGCCCTCATTGCAGGATCAAAGGTATTTTAACTGTGTGAACGAGTAGAATATTTGTTTCATGGGATTAGTTTGTCATTTCTACTTTTGGGAGGGGGGATTCAAACTTGTCTCGTAAATCAATGCTTGACTTCGTACAAACTCATGACTTTTATTATTCTCGAACCAAGTACTTCTAAAGGAGTTTTGTAAGTATGGACGATATTGAGTTAAATTATTTTTATCTGAAATTATGTAAATCTGGACAGATGCATCCATATATATATGGAGGTAATAATAACAGAATTGTCAAAAGCCAAAGTCCATGTGACAAAAAGACAAAGCAGGTGGAGACCACCGGAAAAACTGTCAACCGCAATGGTCCTAACATGGTACTGGCATTTCAAAAGAAATGGTGGGTTAAACCGGTTTTATGGCACGCCAAACCTATATATCGAAACCCATGAATCAAAACAGCAGATGCCAATTGTAATATTTAGCATAAGTGTAGATGGATGACCGGTACTAAATCGGGAATGTTCAATTGATTTTTTTCTGTACAATAATTTTCATTTTCAGCACAATAATTAATCTTTTCTTACTGCTCAGAGCTATAAGCTTAAGTATAGTCTCTACGTCTTTGTTTACTATTGTTCTTATGTACATAAAAACCGGTTGATCAGGTTTTTGATCTTGTGAAGTTAACTTTGTAATTTAGAAAATTCATTTTTATGCTGAAACATGGCATAAACATTTTGTTTTAAACAATAAATTTTATGTTTATAATTAAATAATTATATATTTTACGAAAGGATATGGAGTAAATGAGCATGAGACCATAACACATATGTAAACTCCAACTGCAATAATTTTAATGAGCTGTATTGCAATTTCGAAAATTAATTCCTCATCAGCAGCACTAGAACCAAAACAAAGGAAATCCATAATTTCAAAAAATGGTTAAAATGCATAAAACCAAACAAAATCCGAATAACCAGTAATATCAAATATAGGTAAGGACAAAACTACGATGTACGGAGTTAATCCTTAGTTTTTAGAATTTACATAAATTTAGATAATAGTAATTCTCTTATGATGTGGCAGCAATATCTATTTCTTACACGATAAGATAATTTTTCGTATCACTTAGTGATAACTTTTATGCTATCATTTCATTGGCCTTTCATACGATTAGATAACTTTTCAGCCGTATTTTCATTGGTTGTTCTAGAGGTCACACATCAGGTCAATCCAACGTCCTGGCAATTCCGTGCTCATTGCATTATGTCGTCTGCATTATTTTTTTATTTCATTGTAAAGAAGAAGAAATGAAAAAAATGAGCTTCATGTGTACACACGTATTAATTCATTCTCCCAAAACAGTTGAATATATTTCGGCCACTTGAAATATATTATTTCATTGCTAAAAATAAGTTTCCTTCCTGTGTTCTGTGTTGATGTTATGGTGTAATGTGTATTGGGATCATTGACACTTAGAAATTGACATCAGAATCAGTTACCACAGAGACAGAGAAATTTACACCTACATTTTATTTCAAATCATTCGTAACATTTTCACTCAACTGACAAGAAGAAATTAATTTTATTACTGTAATGTTGTTAAAAACTGTAATTACAATTCAACCGAGCTCTCACCCAGGTTTGTTACCAGCGAGGAATCATGTACTTGTCATTGCTATTGATTGTTGTGTACATGTGCGTATAATGCAACATAGTTCCTACATCTACAACACTTAGTTCCTAAATCTAAACACTTATCGTTGTTTATAGTTTCTACTTTATTTACGGGGAAAATTTATTGTTAGACTTTACATTCATTATAAGGATAAGTTTAAAGTACAAAATCAATCTTCAATGTATTCACAAACTCAACAAACTAAATTCTCCCAACTTAACATAATTGGGAGAACACGGCAAAATGTTTTACAGATGAATTTTATCATAAGAGAAATAGGTTTCACAACTCGTGAGGCTTGTATATCGCTTGTTTTCAAATCTTGCTATTTAATTACAAATGATAACTAACTTTCTGAAGCTCGTTAATTATTATTGTGTAATTAAATAGCTCAATTTGATAACAAGCGATATACAAGCCTCACTCATAATGAAACCTATAACTGAACAATGTGAACACATGAGATATTATCTCATGTGCAAGTACACCATATCTAAGAAAAATAAAGAGCATACATCTCTACCACGGGGAATTGTTTTACCAACTCCACACTGCAATAAAAGACAAACTCCTGTATTAAATATTTTACGAAAGGATATGGAGTAAATGAACATGAGACCATAACACATATGTAAACTCCAACTGCAATTATTTTAATGAGCTGTATGGCCATTTCGGAAATTAATTCCTCATAGAATATGTTTATTTTATAGACGGTAATTTTAGACGAGCCAACCTCTGGTATGGATCCATCTGCCCGAAGACAGACTTGGGATATACTACAGAAGTTTAAAGATGGTCGTACTATAGTGCTATCGACACATTTCATGGACGAAGCTGATTTACTGGGAGACAGAATAGCCATCATGGCAGAAGGGGTTGTAAAATGTTGTGGATCATCCTACTTCTTGAAGAAGACTTATGGTAAATAGATAAATAAGGCTAATAATGATTCAAAATACTACCCTTTTCTGGATCTAACTATCATTTTTGACTCTGGTAAAATAAAACTAAAATATATGATAAAAGGAATGTTTTTGTTTTCACTATAACTAATTTCCCTCTTGATGACGGCGACATTCCTCTAGCTCCATCCTATGGGGTGTATATTTCCACACTAGTACGATTCGCACGAGTTTGTTCTACTGTTTGTTCTACTTGATTTTAATGAACGTAACCTTACTATCACAGCAAAACTTTAACAACAGGGTTACAAATTTCATAAGTTGTTGAATGCATTTAAGAACAAGAGGCTCTCAAGAGCCTGTATCGCTCACCTGGGTCATAGCTGACACAATAAGTCAAAATAATCACAACATTTAAGGTTCTCATTTTCAAATTTGTTTATTAATGTTTAAGGGTCTCATTTTGAAGTTTGCTGATGTTTATTAATGTTTAAGGGTCTCATTTTGAAGTTTGCTGATATTGTATGATCCAAAATTAAAGTATGTTCCCCAGTGGCAGCTATTTTTGATGGGGCGTAGACCAACTGTCACCTTTCTTGAAGAAAACCATGTAAGGATCATTGTGCCTCACTTTGGTTCCAATTGGCATAGTATTTTCAGAGGAGATCTTTAAATGATTTCCCATGGGGTCCAAGGTTAAACAATGTTCCCCGCTGACTGCCATCTTGGATGCTATGCAGACATCCAGACACATTTTACGAAGGGGACCAAGTAAGGACCATTGTGACTAAGTATGATTCCAATTGGCCATGTACTTTCAGAGGAGAAGATCTTTGAATATGTTTCCCTATAGGGTCCAATGTTAAAAACATGTTCCCTCCTGGCGGCCATCTAGGATATATGAACACATTTTTTAAAAGGGGCCACCTATGGACCATTGTGACTAAGTTTGGTTCCAATTAGCCCAGTATTTTCAGAGGAGAAGATTTTTGCAATATTGTCCAATTTTGGACAAAGTTCCCCGCTGGTGGCCATCTTGGATTGCAGACTTGCCAGACAAAATTTTCAAAGGGGACCACCGAAGGACTATTGTGACCAAGTTTGGTTCTAATTGGCGCAGTAGTTTCAGAGAAGATCTTTGAATGCTTTCCCATAGGGTCCAATGTTAAACTGCGTTCCCTGCTGGCGGCCATCTTGGATATGATACAGACTTGCCAGACAAATTTTTTAATGGGGCCACCTAAGGACCATTGTACCCAAGTTTGGTTCCAATTGGCCCAATGGTTTGAGAGAAGATGATATTTGAATGAAAAGTTTACGATGGACAGACCACTGAAGACAAGAAGATCACCATGGCAGAGCCATGCAGGTCAGCTATAAAGTTATACAGTCATTGAAGCATAGATGCAACCTCACTATTAACTGAGAAAGATGTTTGCATTGTGGGCAAACAAACGTAACTAAATGATACAATATACAGTTATGTACAATTATTATTAAATTGTGAAATAAGTATAGTTTATGAAAGTATTTTTGCAAAAAAATGTAAAAATTTGTACAAAAACACTTTTTTGCTCTAGATTATGTAACAAATAATTATTTCTAATAAAGTGATAGCAGGCAATTTCTCTAAAACTTAAAAGAGAAAAGTAA
>MJUU01059667.1:2688-15454 GCA_002080025.1 Modiolus philippinarum | reverse complement strand
AAATATGAGATTTGGTGAAAATAAATAATTTGTTCGAGATTTTTGTGAAAATAAATACAGTAAATTATCTAGGTAAAATCGCCCAAGCCCACCCCAGAAAATCAAATGGTAGTTCCCTGAGTGAAGCTTCAGGTCTCAGTTTCTAAATACAAAAATACCTATGTTGCAAAATAAACAGTAAATCTCGTTATACTGTACACTTGTTTCAAGGTGTAGCTTGTCGTCAGCAGCATTAGAATCAAATTATATGGCAAACCATCATAAAAAATTCAGAAAGAAGTACTTATTACAAAAAAAAACAAGAATTGTCTGAAGACAACATAGCTCGCCGGGGATTCCAGTAACCTCAATGCACAATAAATTCGAAAGTAATAGAAAGCTTTCTTCACAAGAAAGTCACATATCAAATATAAACAACTTAATTCTAGAAGCAAGTTTTTAAAAAATTGCCCTCAGGACAAGGTCAAAGTTAAGATGTCTACAAATATGGTACCATTAGAAAGCTCTCATCAAAAGAACATCACAAACAAAATATGAACACCCTACCACTAAACAACATAATTCTAGAAGCAAAGTTAAAGTTTTTAACAAATTGCCCTCACTGGGCAAGGTCAAGGTCAAAATATCTACAAATATGGCACCACAAGAAAGCTCTCAATATAAGTTACATACAAAATATAAACACCCTACCACTAAAGACCTACCTTCTAGAGGCAAGGTTAAAGATTTTTACAAATTGCCCTCAGGGCAAGGCCAAGGTCAAAATGTCTACAAGTATGGTACCAGAAGAAAGCTCTCATCATAAGGAAGTTGCATACCAATATGAACACCCTACAACTAAAAGCCGACCTTCTAGAGGCAAGGTTAAAGTTTTTTTGAAAATTGCCCTTAGGGCAAGGTCAAGGTCAAAATGTCTACAAATATGGTACCACTAGAAAGCACTCCTCATAAGGAAGCTACATACCAAATATAAACACCCTACCGCTAAAAGCCTACCTTCTAGAGGCAAGGTTAAAGTTTTTAAAAAAATGGCCCTCGGGGCAAGGTCAAGGTCAAAATGTCTACAGGTATGGTACCAGAAGAAAGCTATCATCCTAAGGAAGTTACGTACCAAATATGAACACCCTACCACTAAAAGCCTACCTTCTAGAGGCATGGTTAAAGTTTTTTGAAAATTACCCTCAGGGCAAGGTCAAAATGTCTTCAAGTATGGTACCAGAAGAAGGCTCTCATCATAAGAAAGTTGCACACCAAATATGAACACCCTACTACTAAAAGCCTACCTTCTAGAGGCAAGATTAAAGTTTTTTAAAAATTGCCCTAAGGGCAAGGTCAAGGTCAAAATGTCTACAAGTATAATTCCAGAAGAAAGCTTTCATCACAAGGAAGTCACATACCAAATATCAAAATCCTAGCTATTCATGTCTCAATTCTTCAAGCCAGCTTAAAGTTTTGCTGACGCCGACGACGCCGACACCGAGGGTATGACAATAGCTCTCCGGACACTCGTCCCGGCGAACTTTAAAGATAAATATGTTCACCTATTTATTGGGCTCCATTACTTCAATAGTGAGAAACAAGAACCCAAAACAATACTTTTCTAGATACAAATTAAAGAAAAAAATCATTAGGTTGAAAAATTTCATTTTCCCATTCTAACCTGAATGATTATCGCTAGGGCATATTTATGAAACGTCAAAAGTTTGGAAAAATAAGAGATTAATCGACACCCCGAACAATTTAGTCTCTCCGATTTTTGGTATAACTTTTTTGTATCAGTGTTAGTGTTGCAATAAGGGCTTATTTTATTGAGTTTTGTTTTTTTTGGTTCGTACTCAGGATTTCAAGTCACGTTGTATTCCAATTTAAGGAAATGCAAGAATCGATACTTATTAAACAATGCGGGTTTTTCATTCCTTTTACTATTTTTTTTTATTGCAAAACATTACACACGTAAAGATTACTAGCTAGATTAAAGAAAGAATCTTCTTTTTGTCTGGAAAGTTGTAATTAACAACTCTATAAACTCATCGACACAAATTGTGATCAAATTTTATAATGTTTCAGCATAGTTTATCAATATGACTTTTATAGAAGTACAGGAAAATATAATTACTGATTTTCTATTTTTCGGGAAAAACATTCCCATCATTCGTGGCTAAAACGGCTTCTGAGAGAGATTTAGATAGATAAAAACGGCGTTTTACATTTGGGCAAAATGAATACATTTTGGCAAATAAAAATGTTACGTTTGGGCAAAAAATTTCATTTCATAAAATAATAACAAGACGATGGAATACATGATAAAAATGAAAGTTATATATTTTGCACTTTTTAAATACCTCTTCGTTCAATCATCCAATAAAAACCACTAAAATCTGACTTAAAAGCAATAAAATCTGACTCTATAAAACTATGTACAAGTGCAAAAGCTAGGATCATCATCGTATGGAAGTTAAGGTATATCCATTCTGGATATGTACCTGTAGCTATTCTTTTCTGATGCAGTTCCTCCCATTTCGTCGCTTGTCGATGTCCATCAAATATTCAACCTGTTATTTCTTTTTTGATTTCAAGCGCCCTTTTTTCAATAGTTCGTATTTTGATATAAGTTGTGGATTGTAATTTGATTTATAACATCGATGAAAATAAATATTGTTGGATGGGACGTATAAAATAGTTCGTTAAAATGTGCATGAAAGGGCTCGGCACCATTCTTGGTTCTTTTTGTCTCCAATGGCTCCTTCTGCCCAGACAAGAATAATTTTGGCAATTATTTTTGTAATTTTCGAAATGTAATCCAGACCACCTGTTTTAAGTGCCCACATCTCATTATTTTATAACGCCAAGTTTTCTTACATTCGACTTGATGAGTGCCCTATGTTTGTCTATATGTTGTAGTTGTCCACTAGCTCAAGAAACTAGTGCTTTTGTCGGGCAAAGGATGACAGTGATTGTAAGAGCACTTTGCCAGTTTAATTGATGTTTGTTGACAATCCCGCACCCATGACCAAGAAAGACATGAATGTAGCGTTGCTCGACAATTAGCAAAGAATTCCGCTTAAACCGGTGCTAGGGGCCGTCTTAAACTTACTATGAGGTATGAGCAAAGCTCATTGTTGAAGGCCTCATGGGGACTTCAAGATGAAGAACAACAATAAAAGCGTTGTTCCTTTGCTTGTTTTTTACCATGTATTTGTAGAGACTTTGTCTCATGTGCATTTACTCCATATCCTTTTATTCACCATAGAGGTGGAAGGTGAGTTTCGTTTATGTAGGTTTTAAGCACAAAATCCACAAAATCCTGTGGTGCAACACTGAATATTTACTTCCAAACCTTTTGTGTATGGAAACTCACTATAACTAAAACCAAAGTTTTCCTAAATGTCATAGGGGTGAATACGTTTAAAGATAAAACAGTATTCGGAAGACTTAGTTAAACAATAATTAATTTACCTATTCTTAACTGTAATTACAAGTATGGAAGACTCAGGTAACAAAAATATGATTTGCCCAAACTTTACGATTTTATTTGCCCAATCGTGACATTGTCACGCTTATGATTTTGCCCAAATGTAATGCGCCCGATAAAAATTAGCTCAGTTAAGTGGCTTCAAATTCACAATAGATACAAATATATTAGAGCTAATTTCCTCGAGCATGTTGAACAAAAGTTTGGTTACCTTGCCTGCTTTATTTGCTCAGGCGTTAAAATTAAGATTGATGGCTTCCATACAATAGATGGGTGGAGACTTTATTTGTTTACAGTATTCTAAGATTTGATTGGACAATATCAATTCAGAGATTTTGTATGTTACATGACGCTGAATTCATTTCACCGAGTAATACACAAACTCACAACACAGTTTACCAATTATTGTTTAATTAATAAAACTTTCAATAAAAATGTTGGATAAGCCTTGGTCACAGTGTTGTTTCAAAATAAGATTGTCAAAAGACTGACTAATTTTATTACAAAAACTGAGAGTATTCAATTTTGATTTAGGAGTCTATAAATAATACAGAATTAATAGACCCTTAAATATCCAATTACTTTTTCTTGTCTAAAAAGCATTAAATTTTGGAAACCCCAATATGCCAAAAACATACCAAATTTAAAATTTTGACAATTAAACAATAAAAAGAAAACAAAACTGTGGCAAAAAATTGATACTACCACCCCCCTTCTGTAGATTGAACCAAAGATAATATACTATACCACCCCCTTCTGTAGATTGAACCAAAGATAATATACTATACCACCCCCCTTCTGTAGATTGAACCAAAGATAATATACTATACCACCCCCCTCTGTAGATTGAACCAAAAATAATATACTATACCACCCCCTTCTGTAGATTGAACCAAAGATAATATACTCAAAGATAATCTTTTGAAAATACCCATAGAAAGCGGCAATCTAATCATACGATAAAAAAGGGCATTTTTATATCCCATCCTAAAATTATATTGGTATATAGATATACAATTGGTACGTGTATTTTCTTCATGTAACATGTAATGTGTGCATGTGAATTACTTGGTGAAATCTATTCAAGGTCATGTTACACATGATATAGAGTTCTTTCAAAAGATTTGTCCATTCATATCTTAGAAAACCGTAAACAAATAAAGGCTCATGGAAAACATCGATCTTAGTTTTAACGCCTGAGTAAACAAAGCAAGCAAGGTAACGAAACTTTTGTTATACATGCCCGAGGAAATTAGCTCTAATATTACAGCTCAAATCAACTGTGTAAAGATGTAACTCTTCAACGACTGTTAATTTAGTCTGATACTTTTTAACTGAATGTGTGTTTCTTCTTTGATAGACTGGTCAAAATTGAACAATCATTACATAAATAAATAACCTTTCTGACGTTCAGCTTGCTTTTGGTACAACTTTATTTACTCGTCATTCCATTTAATTGTTTTCAAGTAAAGTATATATGTACCTATTTTGTTATTTAACTTTGCTCTACTTATTTCTTTATAATCTAATAAATTCTTAAGTAACACTTTATTACTATTATACTATTTAACGGCGATTGCGTGGCTGTCCTGATTTCTCGGAAATAGCTCTGATCATTGTACTGGATTCACCATATTCCTAGTAATCGTTTTAATATAATAGACTACCCTGACAACTAACATTGACATGTTCACATGAACTGTTAAAGGAGCCAGACCAGGTGCGTCCATACGGTGAGCGTTTCCTGCTATAGTTCGATATGCACGAGTATGTAGTGATGTTTCTGACTTCAACGACCGAAATCTTTGTCTCACTGAAAAACTTCTGCATCAAGGGTTTAGATATCATAAATTGATAAAAACAAATCTAAATTTTATTATAGATACATTGACTTATTAAGAAAATTTGGTTCTTCATGCAGGGCTCTTATACATCAGGGCATTTCACATCCAAATTTCTATGGAAATATCATTAACAAAGCGCATAAATTCAAAAATTGTCCTTCCAAACTTATTAATCCGTTGAACAAACTTATTCATAAAGGATATAAATACAGCATTGTTGTTAAATCTTTACTTCTGGTTTTTGTTGGCAAAAATATTGATCATCTCCTAAATGCTTTACACCATAACTAAATTTAAACAATTTTTCATATTGGCAGTATTTGGCATTGCACAATATTATGTTCTTCTTTCATAGGGGAGATTTGGATCCAAGAAAACGAGTTTAACCCCACCGCAATTTTTGCGCCTGTCCCAAGTCAGGAATATGTTGGTCATTGGCTTGTCCGTGTCTTCTTATAAGATTTTAGTTTCTTGATATTTGGGTTATTGGATGTGGTTTATTTCCATTGATTTATTCACGTTTTTACCCTTTGGGGGCCATTTAGGGTTTGCTCTATGGTGTGAGATTCCTCAATGTGTTAAAGACCGTACGGTGACCCCTAGATGCTTTGTTTTGGGTCGTTTTAACCTGGATATGGGATGATGACTCCTTGACATTTACCCCATTTCCTTTCATTTTCATATCATACGTCATGGTCCTGTGAAAATGATATGTCGAATTTATTCAAGTTAACATGGAAGCCAGGAACAAGTCAGACCACAAACGTAAGGTTAGACGCCTCAATGTTAGATTTATTTTAATGTACACACGACTGTTGCAAGTTAAAACAGAAATAAATTCACTTTACAGGTAAAGCGAACAGTTACATCCTACAAAGAAAGCTAGAGTATTTGCGTTATTCTATATCATCTCAGCATATAGATAGTAAATGCATTCGTCGCCATCCTACATTGATAAAAATCCGATTCGCTATATAACGGGCGAAACAGGCAATAACGAGTAAAACATACGTGTTTTCTGATTTATTTTAAATATTGTTAAGGTCGAAAGTAATCTTCAACCAGAAATTTCTCAAATCATTACTGTCTGGAATTTTACAGGAATAGCAAAGACTCCATCTCCAACGTTCTGACAAAGAAATGTCGTAAGCCTGCTATGGAGCCGATCCACGCACTCATTGAGGACATCATTTCTGACTTCACCGTTCAGAACAACCAACGTGCAGTCAAGATTATAGGTAACCTACCATTAAAACATCCTTCCTACATTGTACGCAATATTCAAATTTTTTAAAACAGCTATGATTCATACACCAAGTAAAACTCATAGATTAGACTGGGTTTGACATGCAAATACCTGCGAATATCATAAAGTTAATGAATGCATGATTGTCAATCTTGATATATATCACAAATTGTCTATATCATAAATTGTCAAGACTTTGTATTCTCCAAGTGATTCTAGGTTTATTTTTGACGTCCTGTCATACAGCTCTAGCAAACCACAATTGCCTTTTAGAGCATAAACCCGAGCAAATGCTTAAAAATACAAAAATACCCAAGTTGCATAAAAAAATAGTAAATTTTGTAATGCTGTGCACGTGTTTCATGTTAGACAGGTCTAACTTTAAGGCTGGTGAACACCCTCGAGGACCTCTGGTCCACCAGCTAGCTGTGGCACCGGCCCAATTGCTTCAAAATACAAAAGATGCCCAAGTTGCATAATTTACTGTGAATTTTGCTATGCTGTAAACGTGTTTCAAGAAGTTATGTATGGGCATTATACCTTTGACTTCACAAAGCTGAACTTGAGAAATTGTCGTCAGAAGTTTTACAAGAGTAAAATAATAGCTGATAGCTTTATAGGAAGTGATAGCGGATGTGTCAGACGAAGGAGGTAGAAACCCGCTCAGGAATTTAGATTGGAAAATATGCTGACTTCGCATTTTTTTTTAATTTCAGCAGAACTGAAAACCCTCCCGTATAGTAATTCAGCAAAGATAGAATAATAGATTATTCTTTACCCGAACCCTTGAAACCAACCCAGTCACTTTATTTTATGGAAGTGGTAGCTCAGTAGAATTTAAGTTCTTAAATATTTAGTAGGTACTGAATCTTAGACGTGTTTTTTTTAATCAAAGTTGGTCCCAGGATATTTTCTGCACTATAGTAAAATATTTTTTTCAGCCAACAGCTTGACGTTGCATTTTCTTTCTCTTTACAATGTATTCACTACATCAGCCGTTTTGCGTTTGGTTTTCATCTTTTCCCGGTATACCTTTGACATTCTGATCGACATTAATATTTTAATTTCAGGCCGATCAGAGATTTGTTTTAAACAAAAGAAATGGAACTCTTCATTAAACGAAACAAAAAAGGTCTACTTAGATTTGTTTTCCGTAGTTACAGATTCCAAAAAGTTGTTTCTAATTAGAAAATTTAATGATTTTTTAAATCGTGTATTTCATTAAGGTTCAGATATAATGTAAATCTTAGCCGTTTGGTTGTAAAGTTTGTTATTAGTGTGTGAATTGCGGTATAAGTGGACTGAAGTTGGTGTCTATCAGTCTGGATTCTCCAGATTTTCTCCAAATTTGGCATACTGATTCATAAAGAATTGATCAATACGTGTGCAAAATTTCCTTTCCGCCCTTCCACACAATTTTCCAGAATAAAAACCCAAAGTTCATGGATTCGGCTAGAATACTGGCTCTATTTTTAGAAATGAAATCGAATTTACCTATATACGTCATGATTACAACTCAAAGTCAGAGGCCCATTCAGGTAATGGTTATTTGATTTTTTTTTGTCTATAATTTGTTTTAATGGATTAAATGGAAAGTAAACATTCGACTACCGTTCAAAATAAATATTTATATACAGAAATCTCAAAACCTTCCTATTAATTTCGTATAATTGTATCATAATGGGGTACATTGATCCCTGTGAGTGCCTTGGCAGTGTTTATAAATAACATTTACCGCTAAATAATGAACACAATGGAAAATACCACCCTCACTTATACCTAGTTTATGGGATATCATTTGGGATCTTTGGAATATACATCTTTGAAATCAATTATTTCATATTTCCTTTTCTAGATTAATCCTTTGGCTATCTTTTAAAACAGAAATTGTGTCCGCCCCGGTAATTTTTTGCCTTTTAATAATATTTTATTGTCGCCAGGTTAATTTAAGTGTGGTCGCATTGAAGACATTTGACATCAACTGTAAACAATTTAACTTGCAATAGCAGACAAATTGTTAACTTTTATTTTGTAAATGTTTTTGTTTTACTAACTGCATCGTTCCTTTGTGATTTATTTATCCGAACAAGCTTAATATCCAGCCGTTACTATGCACCATCAACAGACGGCGTGTTTCTAAAATATGGCTGATGAAGTAGACGCCCATTTCATTAGCATGTTTAGAAGGGAGATAATTTCACACAATGACTTTTCGGACTGATTTGATATTCATTAAATATTCCAAATTTTGCTATAATGCTGTAAAATATGAAAGGTTTACAGGATATTAACTTCGTTTTTGGCAAAAAATTTACAACTTTTAATGATTCATTCATGACTATACTCGTTTTGATATTAACTGATAGGTAAACGTCCAAATGAGCTACATTTCAGGTTTATTTAGAACTATACCATGTAGGTAAAAAAGACGACCATTAACGGATAGAGAGTGACAAAAATGGCTTTTTACTAGGCTGGTTATCTTCAATTTCTGATATCAAAAAGTCGTCTTTAACCCTTTTGGTTCTTCCCATCCAGCAAAGTGCATATTTTGTTATAAATTTGATTTCATTGTTTATCCTAAAAGTAACTTGATTTACAAAATTTTAGACATCCGACAGACATTTTAAATCCAGTAGGAAACATAACATCTTGCAGCAAAACATTTCGTTTGTCTGAAAAAGGTACTTATACTAGCAATGCTCATTCTCACCAGGTGGCGCTTCCGTCGGAATAACAGGATGCTTTGAAATGCGCCCCGAGTAACCCCTCTTACTTTTACGGCTTATTATATCTAATATGGTCCTTTCTTACCTTCTTATTAGAGAGTATTTAGTAGGGGAGATATCAAAATGTATGACGATGATAGAAAGGAATGCTTGAACGCCGAGATTCACGAATGTGTATAATTTGAAGTGGAAATTTCAGCCCAACATCTACAAAACGCATATGTCACTGTTTTTATCTATATATAATTAAAATTTAACTTAAAAGAAAGAAGAAAACCTTTGGTTTGATAAGAATACGTGCCGACAAATGTGTTTATTAGCCGTTTGTTTTATTAGGTGGAAATGACAAAGTTGTCGCCCTTTGTTTCCCGCCATTTACGATCTATGTTTATATTATTCAATAACATTGTCTTAGACAGGTAAAAAAGTGAAATAATTATAAGAATATAGTTGTATTATTGATAAACACCCTGCTATGAGTACCCAACGTTAAATATTACTTCATAACATCTACATATTGTGACACTATTCACCTGTTACCAGTGCCACCGGTCACTGAAAATGAAAAAGGGGAGGGGTGGGGGTGTTCCACAATGTCCAGATGAAAAGAGGGTTCAGACTATGATTGTGCTATAAATTGCCATCATTTGTCACCCCAAAATTCTGCATGAATTGAATATTTTCCAACAGAAGTTGGGATATTATGTGTCACTGACAGTTGTTTGATATGTCACTCACAAAGTCAAAGCAGTAACATAAACAAATCAATAAACAAGACAGGAAATAGAAGCATTTATAATACTCCAAACCCATATCTTTATGATTTTATTATACCCAATCCCTTTAGCGGGCAGTATATACATATGTAGTTATCATGGTGTCCATTTGTCCGTCTGTCTGTCAGTCAGTCAGTTTGTTTTTCTGTCTGCCATAGGGGTACATATTTTGTGCATGAATTTCAGTAAAAATAATGTGCAAATTAATGTCAAACTACATGAACAATGCTATTTATTTGATTACAGACTCAGTTTTTTTTACCCTGCAGCAAATGAAGTTTACATACTAATTTGGATATTGTTTATATGCCAAAAAACATTTTTTTTTTACTTTTCAGATCTCTTGCTGTAATCTGTCTTTTCATATCCTAAAAATGTTATGGATTATGACAGTTCATGTCATTACCTATCTTTTTATGTTTAGAAACCCATGGTTTTGCATAAAATTTATAGTTTGTAGACTTAGGATGTTTTTTTTACCTTTGCTGTTTTTGGGCGCCACCCCCCTTTTTTACTAAACAGGTCATCTGTAATGTAAAAAACATGCTAGCATAGAAAACTGTGGTAAATATTAATTCAATAACATAGTACTTCATGTTGATACACAAAAAAACAGCATCTGCATGAAAATGAAAAATGGTGTATCATTGCTACTTATACTTGTATTCAGGAACGTGCTCTGTACAATTAATCATTATTTTTACTGCAAAATGAATAGCACGATTGCATGTATTCTATCTTTTGCGCACATTCTGTAAATTGAAATTTTGATTGATCGTGTAATTTCTTGGAAACTAAAGGTGCAAAAATCAATTAGTTTCCCTAATTTTCTGTCAAATGCCATGAATTGGTAATAAATCATTTCATAAGTATGTATTAATCATTTGATGAAAATATCTAACATTATTTTGCATTTTTAAAGAAAAGCAATTGACCTGTTTCAGTTAAAGACAAATAATCTTAGCCACTGAAAGGACAAAAAACACAGTAGGAAGAAAAGACGATAACAAAACACACACGAAATGTTGAAAATTGATGAACGTTCCCCGTCGAGATGCAGTTAAAAGAGAAGGTCCTTAATAAAATTGACGTTTTATATCATTACAAATAGAAAAATAGCGACATTATTTTTGCAGCTATAATAACACATGGAATAAAATCCAAAATTTGAATTAAAATTATTAAAATGATTATAGATCAATCTTTTTCACATTTAAAATCAAGCTTATATAGACGACGATTAAAATTTCTTTTGCACTTGATTCCTAAACTACATAAAATTGCATACAAGGAGAGAAACATTATCACGTTCTTGTCTTTATTCTACACATTCTAACAGATGTTCTGTCTACAGTAAAAGAAGTATTCCAAAACATTGTGAAGAGGTTTTCTCTACTAATCATTTAAATCAGATAAGGATTTTTAAATATTTAAAAGACCCACTATAAAAATTTTGTCATAGTATTATTCATCAGCATATCTCTACCCGATTTCCTACCATCATTATCAGGCAATGACTTTATTCTTTAAAAACGTATACGCAGATATAAGTATCTTACTAAGCTCATGGAAGATCTTACTTTATCAAGGACCAACAACAAATATATTGAGGATGACATCAGTAACATGGCGATCGAAAAAACATCCTGTCGAGTTTTGGCATGTTGATATTTCAGCAGACAATCGGTAATACAATAGGCACTAATTGTGCAGTACTTCTGCAGATTCACGGGTACAAATTATTGTAAAAGATAAGAAGAAAAGGTACACCGCTAAGTTCTATAGTTCCACCTTTCGAAATATTGGTGATGTTCTTTCACTCAATTTTGTGTTCTTGTGTATGTCTCACATCTTTGTTTTTCGGTTTTCTCGTTAGGACATGTTCCTAGACGGATTTTTGTAATTAATACGTCCTTTGCTCTAATCGACCGTCTGATTTTAATTATCGAAATTGATTTGCATCTGGCTACAAATTTAATTGTGGACACGACGGGCGACGCATGCATAGCAGGTCGACGAAACCGGTCATGTTTCTTAAGGAGTTCATGTGAACATGTTCATATTATTTCTCAGGGTTGTATCTGTAAATGAATTATGATTATGAGACTTAAATGTACTTCTGTGCTAGCCCGAAAATCGATTTTATTTTAAAATTTGCAATATATAAATTTAAGAAAATATTGTTGAAACTTAAGGAGGATCTCACTCTTGCATAGCTGTGTACTTAGCCCATTTTGACTTTCCTATTTAGATACTATTGGTAATTGTTCTCTATTAGCTTTTACACATATTTCAGTTCATGGATTTCCAAATGCTTTGATTTGATCTGCACTGATCAGACATAAGTTGTCGAAATGCGCATATGCAGAACCTAAATTCACAGAACCTCGGTATTTTGCTATATGTTTATATACCCATATTCTGGTATTCTTCTTTGTACTTTACTTCTAAGATTTGCAGCATCTGACATTTCGACTTTTGCAAAAACTTATTCCTGAGACATTTTTGGAAGAAATGTTGGTAAAAACCTTTAAATTCTGTACACCTCAAGTACTATTGATAATGCATGCATGGGCAAATATTCATGCATCCATAAATTACGACTTTAAATTTGTAACGGGTGAATGCTATATTCTATAAAAACAATGTTTATTGAAACGTTTTTGCTTTTGAAGAAGAACAGATTTTTAAAGTTTAAC
>MJUU01059663.1:7655-22432 GCA_002080025.1 Modiolus philippinarum | reverse complement strand
TTTTTTATCAAAATGTTTAACATAGGGTACCTATTTTGTGAAATCAACTCCTCCTGCAATTTTCATCAACTTCACAGAATGTTTCTATATATATTGAAGATGTGCGCCTGACTTTATGGAATTATTTCCAATATTTATCAATTATGGACTTTTTACGAAGTCAATATGTTAAATATGGACCTGTTAGGTTTATATTGACCGAGGACGAAGTCCGAGGTCAATATATATTCCTAACAGGTCCATATTTAACATATTGACAGAGTAAAAAGTCCATCATTTTTATATTACATATGTAGTTTTATGGTATCTCATTACATTTTTGTGGAGGACAATTTTGTCAATACAATTGAAATTTAATTAGAAAAAGAACCTTTATCTGAAGGCGCGTGTGGATCTGCCATCATCTAAAATGGGTTACATGAGTGCTCGTGGGATATATAAATGCCAACATTTCTCTTATATTTGCAAATAAAAAACAAACAAGTAAGCCTTTTTATTAGCGTGTTTACGTGAAATGTGCAATAAAACAAACATGTGACAACTGTTAAATATATTTTTCATTAATTTCAGTGGTTGCTCTGTAAAAAGCATTTTAATATCCCCTTTTATTTCCCCGGCGGAAACTCCCAATTAATGTGTA
Source organism: Modiolus philippinarum (assembly GCA_002080025.1). Taxonomy (NCBI): domain Eukaryota; kingdom Metazoa; phylum Mollusca; class Bivalvia; order Mytilida; family Modiolidae; genus Modiolus; species Modiolus philippinarum. The sequence continues at coordinate 21,792 of MJUU01059663.1, read as the reverse complement.
CAGCGTTTTCCAATATTTTTTTTAAATGTTTTTTTTTCATAAGACCTTTCTCAGTGAAAAACTACAGTCTAAAAGTCAAACCACACATATAGCGTCAATAAAACTAAAAATAGAAACATAGCGTCAATATACTTAAATAGAAACATAGCGTCAATATACCTAAAATTAGAAAAAACGCTGAAATATACTAAATATTCTTAAAATCACGTGAGTATATTAGCCAATGAAATTAATAGGAACTTATACCATATGTAATATTATTTCATATTTTTCCAGACTTTTTTACTTAGTCATCTTTTATCAATATTTTCAACATATTCTATACACAGACCCATTAGGGAACCAATTAATCAACATTTTATAGCTAGAAGCACCAAAACGCAACCCGGCCATTTGAGTCTTTGACCCATTTTTGATATATTATGCAGTTCAGTTTAATTTGCAAGAGCAATTTTCCTTTACAGTTTAAAGAACACATTTGAATCTGAAGATTTTAATTGTCTTTTTACATGGGATGTTCCAGAAAATATATTAGGGTCATCGAAGGCACCTTAAGGGGACTGAAGAAATTTTCTCAATAACTGTGGTGTAACATGACTATATTGAAAACACCATCACCCACAGAAAATTATATGAAGTGCTTTCAAAGGGTCCAAGATACATTTTTCTGGAAGATCCTTAATGTAAATGAGTTTTACATATGTTAGATCTTTAGAGCTATTTTCATCAAGCATGTTGAACAAAAGTTTGGTTAGTTTGCTTGCCTTGCTTGCTCAGGTGTTAAAACAAAGATAGACAGTTTCCATACAATAGATGGGAGGGGACTATTATATACTGTGGAAGTACTTTTATTCGTGGGCATCAATTTTCGTGGTTTTCATAAATATCACTATTTCGTGGGTAGTTAAATTCGTGGTTTCAAATTCAATACTTTAAAACTCTTTGGAAAAATGCATTTCGTTGGGAACTTAATTTCGTGGTTTGAGCGAACCACGAAAACCACGAAAATTGGAACCCCACGACCAATAGTACTTTCACAGTAAACAATATTCTAAGACTTGATTGGTCCAAACAAATCTTGAGAGAAATCTTAATCATGTGTAATATAACCCTGAGTAGATTTCAACCAGCATAAGGGAATACACAAAATCAGAACAGAGATCACATGTTCTAATAACAGATAAAAATGATTGAAAAGAAAAATACATTTTCTTAAAATGTATGACAAAATTTTAAAAAGAAATTGGTATTTTTCATTTGGAAAATGTAAAAATATATTATTTGTACTATTAAATGATCCTTTTTTTTTCTTTGGCTCAGATGACATGAGGGGGTCAATTTCTTACTACACTTTCCCTTGTTTTATTTCATTGTGGGTCAAAATTTTAATTCTGGTATTTTTGGTAGCATGTTAAGGGTATTCAAATTTTATCAAATTGATTTGAGGTTTTCTATGTGATGTTGTTCTTGAAAATGATTGTTAAGGGTTCTATATGATATTGTTTTTACATTCCATATTTTAATATGATGAAACTTATGGACTCCAGTATTACAATATTTCAGTTGTGAACTATCCGTTTCCCTTATAAAATTAGTCAGTCGTATTGTTTGGCAAAATAACTAGCATATCCATGGAGACCCTCTAACATATTTAGAGACAATAATATGCCCAAGGCTTGTCCAATGTTATGAAATCTATTCAACATACCAATCAAGTCTTAGAATACTGTAGATTAAATAGTCTCCACCCATCTTTTGTATGGAAACTGTCAATCGTAGTTTTAATGCCTGGGCAAGCAAAGCAAGCAAACTAACCAAACCTTTGTTCAACATGCTCGATGAAAATACATATGTAGCTCTAAATGAAATATATCTCTTTCAGAATGTAAACACTTCACTTTACCAGAAATACACAATAGAAGGTTACAGAAGCACCTGTATTACTCCGTGTCACCGAGTTGTTTACGACTGGATGCATGTTTTGGTGTGTCGGTAAAAATTGGTGGAAAGGAGTACAGTAAATCATTCAAAGCATTCGTTGATCTAGATTATTGTAACTTTTTATGCAGTTTTGGTTTTGAAGGATGGAGACAGACCGTCATCTTGATTAGTTACCAATGGGGTATGTCATTAATTTTGACATCTGTATAGCTGTCCATCCATATGTTTGTTTTCAATTTATTTCTGTCACAATTTCTTAGATTCTACTTGTCAGATTTTTTCCTACTTGGCATGCAGCGTCGACATTATCAATTACACAGAACATCCTATTGTCATTCCTGTCACATCATTTCCTGTATGATGAAATTTTAACATGGTTATAAAATTCATTGTGACATGACTTTAGCAAGATGAGAGTTTTAACATTCACAGGATGATTGGTCTTGTAACATCTAACTTTACTTAACTTTAGCTCCAAATGTGAAAAATTGTCAGTTATGCTGCTGATAGGGATAAAAATTAATATTTAATTTGAATTCAATCCTGGTTTTTTAAATAATGGAAACATTATATGAATATCCCAGGGGTCAATCATAGATTTGGCAGTCAAAAACGCAGTTTACTAGCAATGTGAAGATGTTAATGTCTTTTGTGTACTTTAAAGGGTTACTGAGAACAAACTTATTTTTTCTTATTTTTAAGTTAAAGTACATAGACAGTAATATTTACATCCATGAGGTTTTGTTATAAATTAGCACATTTGAAGACACCATCCTACACACTTCAAATCTGCAATAAAAAGTATAGGTCACCATGTTTTTTTTTAAGAGTCCAGGTTGAAGTTTGTGCATTATTGGCCATTTTTCCACCTCAATTTACATAGAATGTATGGTGAAAATATGGAAAGGCAATCTTTAATTCAACAGAAATGAACCTTTCATCCATGACAATTTTTTGTTCTTTTGTTAATAGATTGTTTATAATCTTAACTACGAGAAAAACCGAAAAAATGTATAGGTCACCTGACCATGCTTTTAACTGAGATATTTTTAAAAGTTACCATTATGAACATTATTTCCAGGAAAATGGTTAATTCGTGGCAAAGTAGATGAAATATGACGTTTCACATTAATAGTCAATCAATTATGACGTCACAAAGGATAACCTGTCAATTGACTGTTCAGGCCAAAAAATTGAACCAAATCTGTATTGCGTCATTCAATTGTGCAGGGCAACTGTGTCTATTCTTAATAGAAGTTGATATGAGGAGTGTTCTGATTGAATTGTATTTTATATATGATTGTTTTGTGTTATAGGCAAGGAAGAGATTCTCCATATTACAGATGATATTGGTGTTAAGTAAGTATAACTTTCTGGACTCGAGATATTATTGAAAAATTGGTTCTTAGTACAAAAACTTGACAGAGTGTAACAGCCTTTATTTTTTCAAAACTGTCATTGAATGCCAACTTTTAAAGTTTCTTAAAGAAATTATGATATTTAAATGTTTGACAAAATGGAAATTTTTGATATAATATTCATTATAAAATAGCATCTTATCTTTAACATTATGTTAAAAAATTATTCCAGATAATTTCAAAGCACCAGTCAGTACAAAATATTTCAACTATCCAAGGTTTATAGATATGTAGTATGATATCATTAAAACATAGGGCCATCGGTTGCTGTTTGTCTTTTCTTGCACAAAAAATATCTCAAAAAGGCTGAAAATCGTCAAAATTATAATATTTTTTTCACATTTTTACATGTGTTGTGAAATACTACAGGAAAAAAATCAAGATCTGAAGTTTATTGCAAAAAAATTAAAACAATATGATTTAAAATTTACAAATATCAAGGCCAAAATCAACCATTTTTATACCCCACTCAAAGTTTGGGGGGGGGTATATACAAATCACCCTGTCTGTCTGTCTGTCCATATGTCCATCCGTCCGTCTGTCCACACTTCTTGTAAGCGCAACTCCTCTTAAACCACTCGAAGGATTTTGATGAAACTTTACACAAAGGAAGAACACTATATGGAGATGTGCATGAAGGTATAAATTTTGTCTGAAACCAGGAAGGGGAAATAATTTGACTTTGACTTTTCGTTGATTCCCTGTGTATAGGTTACCTTGTAAGCACAACTCCTCTTAAACCTATGAAACTTTTCAGAAAGGAAGGACACTATATGGAGATGTGCATGAAGGAATATGAACATTGTCCGAAGCCAGGGAGGGGAGATAATTTGACTTTGACTTTTCTTTGATTCCCTATGTATGGGTTCCCTTGTAAGCACAGCCCTCTTATACCACTGGAAGGATTTTGATGAAACTTTACACAAAGGAATTTAACAATGTGGAGATGTGCATGAAGGAATATAATTTTTGTCTGAAACCAGAAAGAGGAGGTAATTTGGTTAGGACTTTCGTCGATTCCTTCTGCAATGATTTTTTGGACTTAATAAATAAATTAAATAATTCAAGGCCTAGATATTGAAAAATCAAGCTGGGGGAGAGAAACACTCTTTTCATTGTATTCCTCTTGAAAAGTTGTTCTTAAGTGTTTTAATGAAATTTCTCTAACACTAATAATTTTTGTGTAAAATGTCAAAGAGGCAAAAAATGGATGAATTTCATTTTTGTCTGATTTTGACTGAGTATTTTCATGTGCACCCTTATGAAAAGTTTTTCATGAAGATTATATTATTGTGTCCATTCTTGTATTGTGTCCATACTTGTATTGTGTCCACACCTGTATTGTATCCACACCCATTTAAATGTGCACTTACCATATCAATTCAGGGTTCAATGAGCAGGGGGTATATTTGGCTGCCATTCGGCGACAGCTCTTGTTACTCCTAGCCTATGTTCATGTACTGTGATTTAAATTTTATTTGAAATGTGAAGATATTCAGTTCAAATATATAATTATAATTTTGAACTGCTAGTATAGTATAAGTCGCATTTTCTTTTTTGTCCCGTACTTGTTTCTTAGTGTTTCCGATGTTGCCATTGTCTATGGATTGTTCGTTCTTTTGACTGACGGTTCGGTTCTCACCTACATTGCAGTGCTACTGTTTTTGAAAACAAATTTGACTTAAAGTTTAAGTCCCAGTGCAACAACATGTCCAAACAGGAAATTTTGCAATATTGACAATACCAACTTAAGGAATATATCAGCTGTATCACTTTGTTTATGGGGTGAAGTAAGCAGCAGTGTAAATTTAACACTCATCACTGTATCTTCAAATCAGTAACATTTGTTAGGGTTATCCCAACACAGAATCTATTGGGTAACTGCACAAAATGATACCACAAGATGCCCATTTAAGCAATAACAGTACATTATTTGAATACATGATTGCGTCATTAGTAGATTTTACAGTCAAAATGCAGTTTTCAGGCTACTCAAATGGATATTTTGACCGTCAAATCAAGATTGATGCCCTTGGGTATTCAAATAATGTACTGTTATTCCAATTCTAATGCAAATAAACAATCTCATTTTCTGATTTTTACTTGTATATTTGTAACCATACAAGGAATCAGACTAAACAGGGAACCTGCTCTGTCCCAGGTGTTTATATTGTGGAATTGATGGTCAGTTTTGACCATTCAAAACTTCAGTTATATAAATATTGCATTAGAATTTATTTTGATTTGCTAGTTAAATTCATATTCAGAAAACAGCCCAGTACTAAACTGTACTAAAATGACATTTGAATTCCATCCCTTTTTTCTGGACAGTTAAATGAAGTAGTTATTTTTATGTTCATCAGATTTTCCATAAGGAAGTTAGATGACCAAAAGGTTTTTTCTGTGGATTTTGGTATCAAGCTGTATGTCCAAGGAACGAAAATTATCGATGAGATGTTTTTGCAAGATATTCATATACCAATTCCATTCTGTGGTGCAGAATTCACACTTCCAGGTAAATAATATAATTACTACATTGGAATATTTCATGTTTTGATAATTGTGTTGCCCGTGTTCACGCAGTGGCGACATATAGGGATCACTATCTGTCGTCTTGCGGCGTTGTTGTCACAAAAATTTGTGTCACAGTTTTCTCAGGAACCATATATTGCAGCCTTTTATAATTTGGCATGGAGTATCAGTATGAGGACCTATACCATGTAATAGAGATTTTGATCTCTCGCATGCCCACTTCCTGGTTGACGGAACATAGAATATTTTTGTGTCTGGAAAATTACTGTCACATTTTTCTCAGGAACCACATATCCCAACCTTCTGCAATTCAGTATGGAGTATCAGTATGAGGACCTATACTGTGTAACAGAGTGTGGGATCTCTCACATGTTCATTTCCCGTTTGACGGAGCTTAGAATATTTTTTGCTGATCATGTCTCAAAATATTTGTGTCATGGTTTTCTTAGAAACCACATACCCCAGCCTTCTGCAATTTGGTATGGAGTATCAGTATGGAAACCTATAGGGTGTAACGTAGTTTTGGATCTCTCACATGCTAACTTCCTGTTTGACGGAACGTTAACTTGGAATATTTTTTGCTGATCGACATCACAAAAAATTTGTGTCACAGTTTTCTAAGGAACCATTCATCCCAGCCTTTGCTATTTGGCATGGAGTATCAGTATTGGGATCTATACTGTGTAACAGAGTTTTGGATTTCTCGCATGCTCACTACCTGTTTGATGGAACTTAGAATATTTTTTATGTAATTACGTAGGCGACACATGTCTTCCCTGGAAGACTTACTACTAAGTTTTCAATATAGGTATATATCCTACTTGATTATTACATATCAGTCCATTGTTGTTTACTTTGTGTAGGTGATGGATCATTTGCAGGACTTATGGAAACTTTAGGAGATAAAATGACAAAAGAGGGATTCAAGTTGGTATTGAAGCAACTAGGGTTAGATGTAAGTATTGTATTATTGTTAAATACAGGGATTATTCTGATCTGTTTTTTTTGCAGATTTTTGCTGTTTGCATTCCAGAAATGTCCCTTACATTTCTTTTGAGCTTTTGTGATCTAAAGACAGAAAAGGATTCCCAATTATCATTAAATTGGGATGGACTTCCTACATGCCTTATTGTCCCCCGCCGCAACGCGATAGAGGGACATGGTAAAGGTCTGGGTCTGTGCGTCCGTGTGTCACGTTTTTTGTGGGCGCAACTCCTCAGAAACGGCGGGTCAGAATTCATTCAAATTTTACAGGATTGTTAGTCACTATTAGTACTAGATCATAAAGCATTGCCATTTTGATTCGTTAAATTTTGTGGGAGTAATGGGACTTTGATTATTTCCACATTGTTATACAATGGCAAATCATGTGGACGCAACTCCGCAGACACTGCTAGTCTAAATACATTCAAATTTTACAGGATTTATAGTCACCATATGTACAAGATCATATTGCATTGCCATATTGATTCGTCAAATTTTACAGGAGTTATGGGACTTTATCGACTTATTGCATGCTACAGCTTAGGAACACTTTGTGGGTGCAACTCCTCGGAAACCACTGAACGGATTATGCTGAAATTTTGTTTGAACATTTGCCACCATATGTACTTGATCATATTATGCTGCCATTTTCATTGGACAAATTTTACAGGGGTTATGGGACTTTATCGACTTAATGCATACTACAACATAGGAAGACTTTGTGGACTCCAATTAAGGGATTTTGCTGAAATTTTACTTAGCTGTTTGCCACCTAATGCAGTTGATCATATCCTGCCGCCATTTTGATTTGCAAAATTTTACATGAGTTATGGAACTTTATGGACTTTACTGCAGCGGTGGGGGACATAGTTACGTGTAGCAATCTTGTATATGCTTTTTATTAACAAAAAACCTACTTACATTTGAGTAGGTAGTATATTTGAATAGCCAGTTAAAGAGCTAACAGATCAATTCTTAAGCTCACTTGGTTTGGCTACTGTTTGGAGTGGTAGATCTAGAGATGCACTATTCAATCCCCAGAGATGACCTTGGTTAATTAGGGCCCCGCCATGAAATGGCGGTGCCCTATAGTAATCAGCCTGTCCGTCTGTCTGTCAGCATTTTCTATGTCGTACTATAACTCAAGAATGCCTTTACGGATTTTTATGATTTTTTTACTCAAAGTTGCACTTGACTTAAGGAAGCTCCCTTTCGTTTTTGAAGAAAATCTGAAAATGATTTTTGGGAAAAAACTTCATTTTTATGTGAAAAAGTGCATATTTTGAGAATTAGCTCTATGTCGTACGATAACTCAAGATTGCCTTCAGGGATTTTAATGATTCTGATACTCAAGGTTGAAAATTACCAAAGGAAGCTCCCTTTTGTTATTGTGGAAAATCTGAAAATTATTTTTGGGAAAAAACTCCATTTTTATATGAAAAAGTGCATATTTTGAGAATTAGCTCTATGTCGTACAATAATTCAAAATTGCCTTTAGGCATTTTAATGATTTTGATACTCAAGGTTGAACTTTACCAAAGGAAGCTCCCTTTCGTTTTTGTGGAAAATCTGAAATGTTTTTTGGGGAAAAACTTCATTATTATATGAAAAAGTGCATATTTTGAGAATTAGCTCTATGTCTTACGATAACTCAAGATTGCCTTCAGGGATTTTAATGATTGTGTCGCCTGCGTTCATGCAGTGGCGACATATAGGGATCACTATCTGTCGTCTTGCGTCGGCTTTGTCGGTGTCGTCGTCGGCGTCACAAAAATTTGTCGCATTTTTCTCAGGAACCATGTATCCGAGCCTTCTACAATTTGGCATGGAGTATCAGTATGGGGACCTATACTGTGAAAGAGAGTTTCGGATCTCTCGCATGCCCACTTCCTGTTTGACGGAACTTAGAATATTTTTTGTGTTATTACGCAGGCGACACATGTCTTCCATGGAAGACTTACTACTAAGTTTTGATACTCAAGGTTGAACTTTACCAAAGGAAGCTCCCTTTCGTTTTTGTGGAAAATCTGAAAATGATTTTTGGGAAAAACTTCATTTTTATATGAAAAAGTGCATATTTTGAGAATTAGCAACTTAAGATTGCCTTCAGGGATTTTAATGATTTTGATACTCAAGGTTGAACTTTACCAAAGGAAGCTCCTTTTTGTTTTGAAAATGATTTTCGGGGAAAACTTCATTTTTATATGAAAAAGTGCATATTTTGAGAATTAGCTCTATGTCGTACGATAACTCAAGATTGCCTTCAGGGATTTTAATGATTTTGATACTCAAGGTTGAACTTTACGAAAGGAAGTTCCATTTCGTTTTTGTGAAAAATCGGAAAATATTTTTTTTTGGAAAAAACATCATTTTTATATGAAAAAGTGCATATTTTGAGAATTAGCTGTACGTTGTACAATAAATAAAAATTCCCATCAGGGATTTATATGATATACACAAGGTTGGTCCTGATCATAGGAAGCTCCCTTTTGTTTTTGAGAAAATCTTATTTCCATGAAATTCCGCAGTCAGGTTTTTGGGATACACAAGGGGGCGGGGCCCTTTCTGACTTGGTCAGTATTCTAGTTGTGTATCTAGATTCCTACTCTCCCATTAAAAAGGAAATAATTACTGATAAAACACCAAAAACAAACAAATCATTATTTATCAAAACAATAACACCTGTTCTGACACTAGATATTAATTGATGAAAAAAATCCATCTTTCACAAAATAAAAAAAAATGAATAATTTACCCCTCTACTCAACATTGAATAAAAAGTCCCACATTCACCCAATGCATTAAGATTTACTATGTGATAAATCAAATTTTATAATTTAGATACAGTGAACTTGATTATTTCAAAAATAGCCTTAAATCATAGGTATTAACCCTCCTGATTTCTGCGGGAGACTCCCGCAATTTGGCACAAAACAGATATTTCTCTTGCAATGAGATGGTCTCCCCGCCGGGAGACACAAATCTCCTGTTGTTGTGAATGTCTCCTGCAAAATCTCCCGCAATCATATGTTGTCAAACTATCGTACAAGTCAGTTATTGATTTTTTGTCAATCAGCATGGGTAACACTAATTTTACAGATAAACATGTTAATTAGACTGATTAATTATTGTTAACTGAGGCAGTAATGATGACAGGTGTTGTTTATATTGCAATCAGTCAGCATTGAAAAAATAATTACAAGGAATCAGCAAAGTTTAATTTGATACGACCATTTTTATAAATACTGCTAATTACCTCCCTTGTATAATTTTCCATTTCCTAAATAATGGCCTTAAGGTTTTTGTGTTAACACTGAAATACCCCAATTTGTTAAAATACTTTGCAAGTTTTCTAAATAACATTCTCTGAAACAATATCTTTGGACATTTTCACGTAATTTTTTGGTTTTGTTGAATTTAAAAAAAAAATAAAAATTAGCTATTTATTGATATATACTGATCTAGACTTATTTCCACCATGGCTTCCAAAAATTACATGGTTACCAGACCTTTATTGGGCATCAGACACTTTTTATTAAAGTCATGTGTTAACCAGTTTAATGCACATCTGATGTGAAGGAAATTTGGATTGACTTCAAAATGTAAGAAATAAGTTGAATTTACTGGCAGGGGATAGATGTGAACTGGGAAACAATAGTCGAAAATGGTGTTACGCCAAATCTCCTGCAATTTTGAAACTGGATTGCAGGAGATCTCCTGCAACTGGGTTTTAAAAGGTTAACAGGTATCCTTAAATATATAGAATCAACNTCTGGAGCTTCATGATGATGAGTTGTACCGTGTAAGCTATTTTCAGGTTTGTTGCGCTACTACTTCCTGTTTACCGATACATTGGTATGTTGATACTTAGCCTAAATTAAGTTTTTTGAATAACATTAAAAGACGAAGTTGACTTTAAAGATCAAACTTCTTATTATATTGGGCATGCGGGGGTATTCATTTGTGGCCCAGTGGACCACAGTACCTCTAGTTTTTGTTGTAAATTTGTGTTTTTATGCCCCGACCTACAAGTCCTGAGTTGGGTTTACCCACAGGTTTAAATTTTTTTTTATTCCCCCGCCGTTAGGCGATAGGGGCATGTCTGTCCGTATGTTGTACATACGTCCGAAATTTTTGTCAAAGATTTCTCAGCTTGTGTATGCAGGAATGATTTGATATTTGGTCTGAAGCTTTGGTATGATGAGTTGTACTGTGTCTCCCCCTTTTCAAGTCTGTCACTCATCTACTTCCTGTTTGACGAAAACTTTGGTTTTTCCCATTATAGCCACATATATTGAAAATTTTCCTCAAGGATTTCTCAGCTTGTGTATGTAGTAATGATTTGATATTTTGTCTGAAGCTTTAGTATGATGAGTTGTACCATGTCTTCCCTTTTTAAGTCTGTGGCTCATCTACTTCCTATTTGCCCATATATCTGTATGTCGGGGGCATCCGTGTCCCATGGATACATTTTCTATTATTTCTGGGCATCCGTGTCCCATGGATACATTTTCTATTATTTCTGTGAAGTATGTATGCTATTATCATTAAACTTTAAATATATATAAATATACCCATTAGGGTATAATTTAACAAAAATCATAATAAAAGTATATCCATGCAACCAACTTCATGCTGATCATGAAAATATAGTATTGTTCAAAACAACTGCGAGGCGGGGTATTGTGTCCATTAGACACATATATTTTTTCATGGATTTTTTTCTTCATTTGATTTAAGTGCATATTCCAGACTATTAAAACATGCATGCATATACTGATATTTAAAATTTAAAAACCAAATATTTTAGAAACCAAGATAAATTCTACATGCATGTACAAAAGAAAAATAAGTTTTGATCAGCTGATGGAGATGTTACATGCTGTGTGGAAACTTAGTGATGGGTTTTTATTTTAATTTTTGCATCACATATATTTAAATAAAAAAAAAACAAAAAACAAAAAGAAACAGCTTTCAGTGCAATTATTCATATGTACCTTCTCAAGGATTGAAACTTGAAATTTAATGTTTAGCTCTCTTTGGTGTTGAGAAATATGATAAATGACATTTTACAAATATAGATTCTACATAATTAATTTAGATGTATAAACCCCAGCTTCCTTCACTTTTGTTACAGAATGTCCCATCATCATAAATCCACAGAAATACCTGCCACCAAACATCCGACAAATGTTTTGGTGTAACATGACAAAATGACTGCTTTGGTATTCAATGTTGTATTGATTTAAATCTGAAGATATTTTCTTCAATTTGTTACAGAATGTCCCATCATCATAAACCCACAGAAATACCTGCCACCAAACATCAGACAGATGTTGAGGTGTAATATGACAAATGACTGCTTTGGTATTCAATGTTGTCTGGATTTAAAACTCAAAGTACCATTTGGAAATGATGTTATAAAATTCAGCATACCTGTCAGTTTTAAGTTGGACACATGTAACTTTGAGATTGATGCCATGTTTGGAAATTTCAGACATAAAACAAGCATCTTAAACTATGACTGGGGTGAGTAAAGATACAGAATTGTTTCATAAATTGATATGTTCCTACTATAGATCAAGCCTGGATATGATGATATAAGAATTCATCCATAATGGAAAGAAATTCTGTCTCTTCCTGGTGGCAAAGGTAGTTAAATATAGAATCTTATCATTTCAAGTCATTAATTATCATATTTCTACTGTCAAAAGGGTTAAACTTTAAAAGTTCAAGCTTTAGCGAGAACTTTTATGTTTAACCCTTGAGACAGTATAACTATGATAATCAACAACTTGCAAATGACAGATTTTATTTTTTCTAATTCTCAAATTAATGACATTTTCATATGTTTTAGTTTCTATCCTGTTGCGGGCCTCTACAATCAATACTGTGACGTCACAGGATATGAAATTAATATTGAATGGAAATCAACAAAAACAAATCGATTATAGGTGATTCAAATAAATAAACAATGTATGCTTTGAGTAAATACTTTTTACATTGAATTATACTCGGAATACATTTATTTAAGGTATGTTTTGCTATTTGAAGAAAAGTTTGTGACCTTTTCAATATCCAATGAAATCGCGAGATTAATTTATCCACATGTTTGAAAATATTTTGATCTTCTATATAATGAACTTGACGAGAACAGCATTAGAATTAGAGAAATGTGATTTTATACCCCGCCACACATAGTGGCGAGATATTATATGATACCCTCAGTTGTTTGGCTGTCCGTCCCCCGAAGGTTTCCGACTGATAACTTGTGAACAAAATAGCATAAGTTTTTAAACTTTTTGTGTAAGTTCTTTACCACAAAACTCATGCCAAGTTTGATTTTGGTTCAGAGGTCCAAGGGGTTCATAAGTTATGCCCCTTAAAACTTTGAAATTTTGCAAATTTTAGGGTTTCCAACTGATAACCTGTGAACGAAATAGCATACGGTCGTCATACTTATTTTATGAAAGGATATGGAGTAAATGAACAACTTATTTTACGAAAGGATATGGAGTAAATGAACATGAGACCATAACACATATGTTAACCCCAACTGCAATAATTTTAATGAGTATGTTTAATTAGTATGTATGTTGTTTATTATAAATCTTAGACCAAGATTGATTTTGGGTTATAAGTCCAAGGGGTTCATGAGTTATGCCCTGTGAAACTTTGAAATTTTGCAAATTTTAGGGTTTCTGACCGATAACTTGTGACAAATATCATACTGTCTTCAAACGTGGTATGTAGGTTGTTTACCACAAAACACAGGCCAAGTGTAATTTGGGGTTCAGTGGTACATAGGGTTCTGGAATTATGCCCCTTTTAAATCTTTAAATTTTTTTAACCTTTTCAGGGTATCATGTAATGCACAATTTCTTATTTTTAGCTCACCTGACCCAAAGGGTCAGTATGAGCTATTGCCATCATTTTTAGTCCGTCGTCCGACGTCCTACGTCTGTCCGTTAACTTTTCACATATTCATCTTCTCCTCTGAAACCACTGAAGCAAATTCAGCCAAACTTTACAGGAATGATGTACGGAAGGTCCTTTACAAAGATTGCTCATTTCGTTCCGATCAGATAAAAAGCATGGCCGCTAGCGCAGAACTTAGGTTTAACATTGGACCCTATGGGAAAATTCACATTTTCTTCTTCTCCTCTGAAACCACTAAGGTCTGTTTTTTATTTGTTTTGCGTCAACTCATTTTCTGAAAACCTACCAGCCAGCAAGGAGAAAAAACACACACAGAAAAAAAA
>MJUU01059661.1:116879-140945 GCA_002080025.1 Modiolus philippinarum | reverse complement strand
TGATGTTATAATGATTTGCCTATATAAACATATTGTGTATATTACTGGTAGTTTAGTGGTGAATCACTATGAATTCTGTTGACATGTATGTTGAAGTAGATTATCAGCTTCATAGACTGCTTTTTATTACAACTATTCGTAAATAAAGCCTTTAGTCAGCAGTTGATGAAATTAACCTGAAGTGAAATTAACATGAATGGATTTGAACGGAACTTGGCATTTATGATGCTTTTGAGGTGCTGACTATAATATATATATGTATTGTGACTTTTATGCCTAAATGTCATCCAACATGGCCATCTGCAGGGAACTTAATTTATAACTCGACTGTATGGAAAGAGCATACAAAGAATTTTTTAACTGAAACAACTTGGCTAGTCACATTAATGTATCTTAGATGGTCCCCTTCGAAACAGATGTCCTTCAAGTCTGCACCTTATGCAAATTGGCTACCAATGGGAAACAAAGTTTAATATAGGAGTACATTCAAAGATCTTCTTTAAAACCATTTGGCCAGTTGGAAATAAACTTTGGCACAATACTTAATTTTCTTTAAAATTGTGTCCTGCAGATCCATCCCTTATCCAAGATGGCATGCAATAGGGAAAATAGTTTAATTAAAGTTGGATCATATAATATAAATGTTTAGTTACATAGTTTGAAAATGAGACCCTTTAACATATAAGTTGATTTGAAGTTATGTATTGGCCATGGTCCAGGTGAGCGATACAGGCTCTTGAGAGCCTCTTGTTAGTTGGTTATCTCATCTTAGTCGATGTGGTTAGCTTAGTTTTCTTCGTAGCTTTCTCGACGATATCGGCCTCCCTCTTGCCCGGCTTGACTAATGAAAAGCTTCCTCAGTTCTGCCATTTATACTTATCTGTTGTTTCGATGGCTCTGATTGGTCGGTTACTTTTGGTAAGAAGGGATTTGATTGGTTGATTTTCCTGCATTCTGATTGGTCAATCCATGGCAAATTGAGGCTTCTGATTCGTTGAAATCCCTGTAATTTGATTGGTCAGTTTTTGTACACCTTTAAACCGTTTTGTCCCAAACATACATCCGTTTTAACGTTTCAATAATTTTATTTAAATGATATTCCTATATCGAAATGTTTCATTTTTAATCCTCCTATTTTTAATACGCTCACATGACTCACGAGTTGCTCACGAGTATACTTTTAGCTGTGCTCGCGTGCTTATTTCAGAATTCGGTGGTGGTGGTGGAGGTGGTTTTGGAGGGATGATAGGCTATAGTGGTGGTGGTGGAGGGGTGATAGGCTATAGTGGTGGTGGGGGAGGGGTGATAGGCTTTTTTCCCTAACCATTATCATATCATCTACCCTAACACTAACCCTTGCACTCAAATGTTAGACGAAAACCTCCTATACTACTGATATAACCTTAATATTTGGCCCGAATATTGATCATATAAAGCTCGACACCATTATGCAAATCTCATTATGGTAAGGCCAAAGGCCAAGATCACAGTGATCGAAAGGTCAAAATCCAGATTTCGCTAAAACTTAAAGATAAGATAAGATAAATTTTATTTTAAGTCGGTTTAAAATACAATAAACACAAGCTAACAGGAGCTTTTTCTCCGACAATTTAAAACATATAATTAATAAAACAAAGCATGCAATACAAATATAACAGTAAGCAAGATGGCAAGCATTTAAAAATACGAAACAGCAAGCTAAAACATCTAAAACAGTGAGTAAAAACACGAAAAGCTTAGCAATTTATAAAAATAAAGCACTAGACAGGTACAAAAAGCTAATATAAACCATGCAACTAATAATTTATCTGCAGCAAGCACATATACACTCATTACCATTCCAATTTAAAAGCAATTTCTTAAAATGATTAAAATTAGTTTCTATCCTAAAATGTTCTGGCAATGAGTTCCATAAAACAGGTGCTGCATAATAAAAGGATTTCTTACCAAAATTTGTGGTCCTTACGCTAGGAATTTCCAATAAATTCTGATATCTGAACGTGCGTGCGTTTGTAATGCTCCCCGATAGCTCTGAAACTATAAGAGATACAAATTTGAAACTTGGCACCATACTAGAGTATGATCAGAAGTAGTGCACTGTGGATTCGGAATTTAGGTCAAACACCCTAGGGGCAAATTATGGGCGAAAACGAATTTTCGCGATATCCAGTAATTGAAGAAATTGTTAAGGCCATTTGTGCTAGAAAGTTGAATCGACTCACATATTATGTAGCAACTTCACAGAGGGTGTTGGAACTTTGGTATGATCCCTCAGGGCATGGATTTGGGGTCTAAAAACGATAAAATCGATTCCGCTAGAACTCCTCTTACACCTTAAATCGCAGAAACCTTGTAATAAGGGTATAAGTAACACTATAAAAGTTGTCTGTGCCGAAACAACGGCAGTAGAATGGGGTGGAATTCCGAAGGTTTCGGAATTTTGAAATTTGCCCTCAGGGTGGAAAAATGAGCGAAAATGTATTTCGAGATATCCAGTAATAATTGAAATCTTCTGAAGTATTCATGTTTGGAAGCTGAAACTTTGTATGCAAGTTCGATTATATGCATCTCATTTACTGATGATGGCGGACTTTTGGTATGACCCCTATGGGCATGTCCTTAAGGAGCAAAAAAAAGTTAAACAATCAGTACTCATCAGAACGTCTGGAACTTTATGTATAATTTTGATTTTGTGGCTTATATTTTCATGAGGAATTATTGGAATTGCTCTTTAAATCCGTTCTAAGCTTTTAGAATTTAGACCCCGGTGCCAAATTTGGTAAATTTCCTGAAAATGTCAAAGAATAATAATTTTTGAAATTCCAATATGAAGTTTTATAATTAAGCAAATTTTTAATGTCATCAGCTAGTATGAACAATAGGATTTCAAAAATATGATTCTAATTTTGGTAAATTTCCTAAAACTCTCAAAGACCAATTACTTTTTGGAATTTTACCTAGCAACCATATCTTTTTTGATGCCTTATAGTTTGAATAATTATTTTTGATGGTCAGATTGCAAAAATATTTGATTCCAATTTTGGTCAAGTTCCTGAAACCCATTATTTTTTTGGAATTCTACCTAGCAACCATATCTTTTTCAATTATTTAGAGTTATAATAATGAATTTCAACTGTTAGGTTGCAAGAATCTTTTATTCTAATTTTGGTAAATTTCCTGAAACTCTCAAAGACCAATTACTTTTTGGAATTTAACCTAGCAACCATATCTTTTTTCAATGATGCCGCATAGTTTCAGTGATGATTTTCAATGGTCAGATTGCAAAAATATTTTATTCCAATTTTGGTCAAGTTCCTGAAACTTTCAAAGACCTACTATTTTTCGTAATTCTACCTAGCAACCATATCTTTTTCAAATCCTTACAGTAGTGAAGATCATTTTCAATAATCAGAGTTCAAAAAGAAAACTTATTCTAATTTTGGTAAATTTCCTGAAACTCTCAAAGACCAATTGTTTTTTGGAATTTTACCTAGCAACCATATCTTTTTTATGCCCTATAGTTTCAATGATCATTTTCAATAGTCAGATTGCAAAAATCTTTGGTTCTAAGTTTGGAAAATTTCCTGAAACTCTCAAAGACCCATTATTTTTTGGAATTCTACCTAGCAACCATATCTTTTTCAATTTTTTATAGTAAAAATGGTGATTTTCAACAGTCAAGTTGCGAAAATCTTTGATTCTAATTTTGGTAAATTTTCTGAAATTCTCAGAAACCTGTACTTTTTGAAATTCTACCTAGCAACCATATCTTTTTGGTGTTTTACAGTAACAATGATGGTTTCAACAGAAAGAAATTTAGTTTAAAAAACACTTGTCTTTTTTTACAAGGGGAGGGGGTCCAAAAAGGGGTAGCGGGGGGTCGCAATCTTTGATAGGCTGTTTTTCATTTTGGAAGTGTATCTAAACCAGGAACAGTTTAATCCTTCACAATGATTATAATAAAATAGTCACTGAAGACTGACATTCTAATAAACAATGAAGAAATATGTAGTGAATGTACATGTGATAAAATCTCTATAAATACATGATAAAGGCAAAGGAACAACGCTTTTGTTGTTGTTCTTCATCTTACAGTCACCACGAGGCCTTCAACAATGAGCTTTGCTATAGTATGAAATATTGAAGAAGTCTTCATGTACAAAACGGGAACTGTTACAGTTATTGGGCCATCTCGCTTTTGCTTCTAAGGTTATTTTACCTGGAAGATCTTTCGTGTCATACTTGATTAATTTATCAACAACTGTGAAAGAATTGTCAGATTATGTATATTTAAACAAAGAATGTAAGACAGATTTAGATTTTTGGTTAAGATTTTTATCTCAGTGGAACGGCATTACAATGTTTCATGACACTAGTTTTACCTCCAATTTTGACATGGAATTATATACTGATTCAGCATCAACCATAGGTTTCGGGGGTTATTATCGTGGAAAATATTTCTACTCAACTTGGCCAGCCGAATTACCCTTATTATCACAAAATCTTTCCATGGCTTTTTTAGAATTGTACCCCATCGTCGTTGCTGCTCTGCTTTGGGGGTCAAATTGGACCCGTAAAAGAATCCTGTTTTGGTGCGACAACGAAGCAACAGTAGCTATTGTTAAGAAAGGCAGATCAAAATGCCTGGATATTATGAAGTTAATGAGACAACTTACATGGTGCGCAGCTAAATACAACTTCCATTTTAGTGCTAGACACGTTCCTGGTCGTTTAAATCAAATTTCTGATGCCTTATCTCGTTTACAGATTGCTCGTTTCCGAAGTCTGGCCCCCCAAGCAGAGCAGGAACCTTACAAGTGCCCGAGTCTATCAGAAGTAATGTGGCATTAATGGAAACAGTCAATTTACTATGGAATCACACCATTTCCCACCGTACAAAGTCAACATACGAGACTGGATATAATCATCTGTTAAAATTTTTGTTATTAAATAATATAGACTTGGTGGAAGGTAAACCTTTTTCTCTGTCGGAAGATATACTGATTTGCTTTGTAGCTCATTGTTATCAGTACTTGAGCCTGCAATATTCTACTATAAAGCTATATCTTTGTGGCGTAAGACACAAATGTCTAGAATTAAATATCAACTCCCCTTTCCAGAACTCACACAATTCATTGGAAAGACTTTTTACATTTTTGAATTCCGTTAAACGTCTACAGAAACCAACCAGTTTAGAACGCTTACCCATCACATTTGACATTCTTCAAAAATTGTGCAAAAAATTAAAGCTAGGGATATTTTCAAATTATACCTATTGTCTGTTGTTCACAGTTTTTGTCGTTGCATTTTATGGATTTTTACGCTGTGGGGAATTCACAGTTCATAATGCTAGTCATTTTGACGTTAACAGTCATTTGTGTTTATCAGATGTAAAATTTTATGCAGACCACGTTGTTCTTCATCTAAAACAGTCAAAAACAGATCCTTTCAAGAAAGGGGTTAACATACAACTACGTAAATTAAGTCACGAGCTTTGTCCATACATTGCATTAGGCAGATACTTCAGCATGCGGAAAGCGAGAAGCATGAATGGCCCAGGCCCCCTTTTCGTTGATGAAATGGGTCGTCCCTTAGAGAGAGAGTATTTTATATGCAAACTTAAATATTTGTTAACGTTATGTGGTTACAATCAAAACTTGTATAACGGACACTCTTTCCGTATTGGTGCTGCCACTAGTGCAGGCAAATCTAATGTCGAGGATCACTTAATTAAAACTTTAGGAAGGTGGAAGTCAAACAGTTATTGTAGATATATCCGAACTTCTAGCAGTGTGATTAAAAGTGCTCAACAAAAACTGTAGCAATGTGAGGTACATGGTACAATACATACATCATAATCTACATTCCTAATTAAAAACCTGATACCTTTCACAAGTCAAATCCATTTATGATCACATGCTGGTATTACATATGTGAGGTCAGAATCTGTCTGCTCGCGAAGTGTATTATTTAACCTTTACATGCTATATATTTTGTTTTGTACTAGAAATTGCTGAGGTCAGAATTTGTCTGCTCAGTAAACGCAACTTCATTGATTTTTTAACATGGTTACCAGGTGCATGTAACAGGCATATGTAATATTCAGTCTTATTTTTTTTCTGTAAATAATTTACAACATTGCGTTTATGTATTCATGGATTGTTGCATTATACATTTTTGTATATGAATATCACTTTTGTACCAGTACAATGTTATCTTACATTATTAAGTAGGATATGTATTCAATGTAACGCTTTGCATTTTGTTTGATACATATTGAATTCACATAAAATTTTCTTATCAGTGATTCATTGAAGGTTTCCCATCATACCCTCTTTTTCCATATCATACAAATTCCTTGGGGTCAACTCAGCTGATACACATCTGAGTTTTTCGGACCATTTCGAAATTCACCACTGGTTAATTTCTATTTTTATCCCCCAAGTCATTTAATTATTTTCTATTCTCCACCGTCATACCAACCCCTGGCTAATTAGATGACCCTTCGGAACTGTCTTCGTTCCACTTCATATTTGGAATTGTCTTCATTCCACTCCCCATTTGGAACTGTCTTCGTTCCACTTCCCTTCGGAACTGTCTTCGTTCCAGTTGGTTGACGGAGTGTCCATATCCACGGGGCTTGTCTTATGCAAGTGTCGTCGATAGGGCCTGGAGCAAAATTTCCCCAGCTGAGATATGACTCCCAAGGGGCAAACTAATAAAAGTATGTTTATTTTACAAAAATAAAGTATAGAACTTACTGAATGATTTACTTTAGTTAACAATGGATTATCTGAGTGGAGGATAACACTTATGGAGTAAATTGCTCGAGACTCAAAACAGAGCAAAAAAAATGTATTTTGAGATCATCATCAGAGTCTGATATCATAATACTATAAATATTCATTGGAGATACAACTAAACACATGAATATACTAGTATAGGCATAGACAAATGAAAGCATATCTTAGGCATAGACATCTTACAATTTCGGGTCCATAGTCTGTTGTCACATGGTACTATAGGGCAAACAAGGTTATGTTGTGTCGTGTTTTCAGTTCTAATCATGAAGGCTTATACTAGTTATGTGTCACTGGTTTCACACAAGACAAGTTTATCAGTCTATTGACAGAATGTTTTCCAATAGCTCACTTGACACTTTGCATCTGTCGCCCATCGTATACAGTAAAGTCTATCACAAGGGCAATTGCCTTCGGTTATTACGTAGGACCATGGTTACTTGACTCATCCATGCTAGCAGAGTATTCTCATGAGGTACATGTATGCCAGAACTTGGCGTCCGTTGTCATCACACATGGTAAATTCAACAGGGCATTCTTAGCCTCGGCTTGGCGTCCGTCGTCCGTTCACAATGGTACACGTTATAACAAGGCTTCTTACCAGATGTTTTACAGGAAAATACTTAAGTCTATTAACTCCAAAAGGAAGCAGCACACTTAATATGAATGTATAAAATATTATATAACTAGAAATCTGGTATATAGTTAGAAGCGGGCACAATAAAATTCAAGCGACCCAGATCTTGTACGGTCAGGCTTATCTTTGTGATCTACTTTCAAAATAAATAAAGAAATTTGTCTGAATTTATCATGGCGTCCTTGTATACATTTGTCTATCTTCTGACTACATGTGCTGTTGTCAGTTCCACCTCAAATGGATTACATAAAGATACTTCTATTGACGTCATTCTTGAAAGGATAAATGCATTGGAACGTACTGTGGCTGATCAGAAACATGAACTTAGAGTACTGAAAGACAATGAACATTTCTTGTTGCAGAAAATAGATAGTTTAGAACTAGAATGTTCCAAAGAAATCCACCGAACGGATGAAAAGGCAGAGAATCCATCACATGATAGTTTTGAAATGCATGATAATGGTCCGGAGGAAGATTTAATTCGGAGTGCAAAGCAAATAACTAGAGGTTTGTAATTATTGCGTTGTGTGTTTTAGTGCATTGGTTGTGTTTGTGTTACCTTTGAGACCCACTTTGAAGCCCCATCTTTTACTGATCTTTTGGTACAGTGTAGAATACACGTGCACAATTCACAACAATTCTATATAGTAATTTGTTGATATACCAGGGATAAAAATTTCGTCAAATGTAACTGTATGACAGAATGTTAATGAAACATAATTCATTTCGAGCTCTCTGAATTATCCTGAACAATGCCCACTGAAGACATTTATCGGAGTAATCCGATTGCTGAGGACACTGTCGATGACGACCTCCTTAATAAAAAACAATAGCATTCACATTCTATCAACATTAGATATTTTTAGTACAATGATTCTTAGTCTGCATGCTGAAGCCAATGTGATACTTTTCAGATACAGCTGTATCCTAAACACTGCTTCAGCAAATATGTTTAAAAATAATGTGTAAAAAAATATTCTGTGTATGTAGAGGGTGATGCCATTCGTTTCAGTTCTAATTCCAAAACTATAAATGAACCAATTTTGAGGAGACAAGTGTCGTGTCTTTATTGTTCTTCGTTTTTGGTTGGTTTCTGGACTTTGATTTATGTAATCTTGTGCTTTGTTTTTTTCAGTATTCTACTGCCGCTGTTACCCCCTCAATTTTACAAACAAAATGTTTGGAGGTTGTTTTGGTCCCGTGTGTCTGTACGTTAGATGAAACTTGTTTAGTTCTTGCACTGTATTATAATTACACACACACAGTTTTGCAATTTGAAATTTGTTAGATTGTTTTTTCCATTCCACCATGAATCATAGAAAAAAAATGAATTTGAATAAACAATATTGTTTGTATTTATAATTTACTTTAAATTCATATATTATCCTAACTCTTGTTTCAGTACCAACAAGACGAGCTACATCGCCTGTTGCGTTTTATGCATACATGACAAAGAGTGAACTGAATCCCGGACAACATCACGTCCTAGAATTCGATCACATTGTCACCAATATTGGAAGTGGTTTGAACAAGTTCACTGGAATATTCACAGTCCCAGTGAGTGGAATTTATGTGTTAACAGCCACTCTTTCCGGATCTCCGTCTTCTGAAATTCCGCTGGAATTCATACGAAATAATGACGAATTGGGAGAAATTCAGCTATATAGCTCTTCATCCACTGTTGATACAAATCCTACTGTGTCAACAACAATTGTTGTTCAACTTTCAATGGGTGACTCTGTCTTCCTGCGAACCAGTCAGAAATATACGACTGCCGGTGGCATTTTCAGTTCAGATCTGTCAAGGTCATCATTTGCGGGTTGGTTGCTGCCATATTAGAGAGCACCAATAAAATATATCAAGAACAAGAATCAAGCATTTGCATTTGTTAAAAGTTGATTTTGTCTACTAGTACTATAGTGTAAAAGATTTATAATGAAGGGGAAAGTTAAGCATGATTATAGGTGATAACTATATTCAACATTATAGTTATATCATACATAAGTGCATTAGATTGCTGTTTTTCATCTTGCTACATTTTTACCAATGACTCCATTCATTACACAGGGGCCAGTAACAAAAGGCTTTACAGCACCCGGGCTACAACATCTTGCTACTGGATGATGGTAACGCCTGCATCATCCTCGTCAATTTAAGGTGTCTGCAGGGTATTCATTTCCTAATATAGAATTTTGTGAAATTTTGTGTAAAGTCATAATTGTATTATTGTTCAAAATGTAAAATAAGATTTGGGGGTCACCGTGCATTATTATTAAAGCGCAAAAATTGAAATTGAAAATTTCAGTATTCTTCATAGAAATGATAAGGAAAATGATTATAAGAGAGGATAGCTTGAAAAATCTATTATAAATTTTATTCATACTTTGCATGTATTTTGAAATCGTTATATAGTTTACATATACAAAATTAAAATTAGGGGTCACCGTGCATTAAAGCGCAAAAATTGAAATTGAAAATTTCAGGATTTTCCATAGAAATGATAAGGAAAATGATTATATGAGAGGATAGCTCGAAAAATCTATTATAAATTTTGTCCATACTTTGCATGTATTTTGAAATCATTATATAGTTTACATATACAAAATTAAAATTATGGGTCACCGTTGAAATAAGAGAGATAAATTATCACATATTCTAATATGGGAACAATGGAAACCATGACGACTAGCCATATGAAAATTAAGAAATAATTCATGGGCGCCGGTGGTTTGTTGGAGATTTACATATGGGTGGCCATTTTTTCGTTAATATTTTACCCAGAGCGTAGCGTAGCGGAGCGAGGGGTAAAATCTCCAATAACATAATGAGCGATTTCACAACACTCTTTACGCTGAAATTGACGACGTCACAATACGTTTTGTGTACAAAAACGTCAGTAAATCTGAAGTAATGGCTGTCGTTACCTTGCACACTATAGTTCCGCTTGGATCGTGAAATGTCATAATAGAATTGAAATAATTCATGATCGCCGGTTGTTTGTAGTCGATTTACATATGGCTGTCCATTATTTTCGTTTATTTTACCCCTCGCTCCGCTACGCTACGCTCTGGGTAAAATATTAACGAAAATAATGGCCACCCATATGTAAATCTCCAACAAACCACCGGCGCCCATGAATTATTTCTAAATTAATTTCTCTAGTGATATCTATGTTAAATTCTTTTATCAAATTAACTCCCTTGCATAATTTCTGTGTTCTGTAAATCCAGCAACAGATTTAAAGCACGTGTGTTTTAGTTCAAAGTTTTGGTAACAAAAATGTTGTAAAAGTGATAAGGAATAAGAATTCTAGATATTTTGGATCTTTCATTCTTTACATTTTTAATAACTATTTTGCTAAATTTCTTAATGAATGAAACCTAAATGAACAAGTATTAGACAAAAATGGCAGAATAATACCACTGAGACACCTTAAGTGTAAATCGAACACATACATACGAAATGTTGACTCGTCTTTTCTGCTTTAATCATTCCCCCACCCAACGGGGTTGGAAAAGGATATAGCATCTCGCCCGTCCGTCAGAGTGCATGTCCGATTGTCTGATTGAGAAATTATATGTGGTACATCAATCATCTGTGGTCAGGGGATGCGTCTTTGAGAGTGATGCTGCTTCAGATGATAATTGGATCCCTCTGACCTACATTTCATGCTTCAATGACTCAGGTTAAAGTTTGCGTTAAGGTTCATATCTGAGATATCAGTCATCTTTGGTCTTTGGATGCACCTTGGAGATTTTTGCAGTTTCCACCTACATTTCATGCTTGACTGACTTTGGTTAAAGTTTCCATTAATGTTCAAATCTGAGATACTACATGTTACATATAAACACCGTACACAACCGTCACTTCGATGCTATTCTCTACGAGGGAATCGTTTTTCAGTACGAGGAAATAGTAAATTCACCCCGAGGGAACACTTTGTAGGTCAACAGGTTTGTTTGTGCCATTACTAGTTTTAATAAAACTTTTATCCCACTTAACGAAGCAATATCCCACTTAACGAAGCAAATTATTAAGGAATTTCAAATTGTACAGCATACAATCTCAAATATAACCATCTTCTCAAACACTCTGGATATGTTACAATTCTACCAACGAAATAATCATAACCGATGAAATTGACCATCAGCATGCAGTCCCACATGTTACATGGTTTTCTTACATGTGTGGTACCCCAACCAAATACAATTTTATCCTCAAAATTCCATTGATCAATACAAACTTGATTGTAATTTTACGTACATAATGGTATGTCATGCATCAGGGAATCGTATATGAAAACCGAAAGAAAACCGAGGAAATAGCACGATAATTTTACCATTGGAAGAATTACAGTTGAAATCCAGCATGAAATATAACTCGCAAAGTGTAGCAAAAGAACCTAAATTGCTAATGTAGCAAATATATCCCGCAAGGAAAGGCTAACTTGTTATTTATTTACTTAATTCTAATCCTGTTTTACTATGTATTATTATACCCCCGCTTTAGCGGGTGGTATATAGTGATCATGGAGTCAGCCTGTCGTCTGTTCGTTATTCCGTCCGCCATAGGGTACATACTTTGTGGCGACAACTCCTTCTAGACCACTTGGTGAAATGCAATGAAACTTTCACAGAATGTTGAGTACATATTGCCATTGTCATTGTACACCAGCTATTTAAAATGTGATTTGACTTGAAATATTTTTTTATGATTTTTTTTTTACATTTGGAATTAAATGGGGGGTATGTTTTTGTGAGCTTTGGTCACAGTGTTTCTGGTTTATTTTTTGGAATGTAAAATTCGGTGAACCTGGGGTATCTCAAGGTATTCACTTGGACAGTAATACAGGCAACATGGAAATTTGCAATATCCTGTATTTTTAGATTGGCTCTAGTAATACAGGCAACATGGAAATATCCGGCGTGACATCACAAAGCTCAATTGACCAATCAGATCAGTCGATTTTAATCTTATACCCCCAACATAGGCGGTGACGCGATCGATGTTTTCTTATATAATCTATGTAAAAAATCGATTATTTAAATTGCAATATATTCGGTGTTATAATACCTATGATCTTGAAAATCGGATATGATATTTATATTGATGTTCCAAATGCATAATCCGAGTTTCATTAAAATATCTTGAAAATGAATGAATAAATCAAAGTTGAAGTTACCTAGATATATATTGAAATGTGGTCATTTTCACCTCCTCCACAGGTAAAGTGCCCGGATGTCCGGATAAGAGAATATCCCTGATTCCGGAATAAGCTTTGCTACTCAAACTCGTAAATCTTACTTCCCATGATACAGATTTGTTGGTTGATCGATTAGTTCGAGTTTAACGTCTACTGAGCGTAATTTCAACTATATAAGGACGAGAACACTAAGTTAATCCATTTAAAAAAACATCAGAAAAAGGTAATAAAGGTAGAAGGGACACCGGGCGAGTTTTGATTGCCACTTGAAAAGGGGAGAATGGATAGAGGCAGGAAATTTAAACTTCTATACGACTTCAGGGAGGGGGGGGCTGCTCTCCTTAGAAAAATATAAAAGAGTCTTTATACTGCATTTATCCTGGTGTTTCTCCACTCTGTTTGGCTACAATGGTTCGCAGCCAGGCTTTCCGTATTATGACCGCATAAAAAACTGATTCAGGTGACGGGCCTATGATACAGAATTGCCTTCCATTAGTATATATTATTTTATAATACGTATATCATTAATATTATCTAAAATGAAAATAAGTGATCACTTTTTAGAAATAGAAAGAGGAAGATATTAAAACATAAAGAGAGAAAAAAGAATATGTAAATTTTGCAATTTGGATGAGAATCATTTCTTTTTTGAGTGTTCAAACAATAAAAAATTACAACTTGAATTAAAACAAAAAATCTGTCATCATTACCCAAAAATTTTAAATATTGATAAATCTTTATTGTTACAGAAAATACTATCTTTAACTATGCTTTCACAGTTTGTTGTTCATTTTATTAAAAAGTCACTAGAACTGAGAAAAGTGGACTCTTAACTGTGTAGTTTATATATTCAAAATTTAAATATACTATATACCATTCTTTTACATGTATGTATTTTCTAATGTTATAGTTTTATAGTTTGTATATACTTTATGTCATATGTTTTGTTTATATGCCTTCAGCCCAGTTGGGCATAAATGTGCATATATGAATAAAGGTATTAATCAAACAGTGTATGGCGTTAAGTCGGTATTGTCTTCATTTTTAAAGGGGTTTGTCGTGAGGAACAAAAGAAAAAAAGATGAATTAATTACAAAAATCAAAGTCCGGAGACACGGTAAAAACGAAAAACAGAAAAGACAGAGATACGAAACAGAAGACACAACTCTCAAAACTAAAGCATCCACAGTGTGAACTCCCATAAAACTGAGAGTTACAGCAGATGCACCGGCAGTGTAAACAACCGGTCGCAGTCAAATAAAAAAAATAGAATCTTAAAGAGCATATTTCCCAGCGGAACAAATATCAAGGAATGAAATTTATATTACAATTGTCCCAAAGGAAGAAATATAATTCTAATATTATAATATTTTTTTTTCCAAAGGAACCTTTTTAGGAACAAATATACGTTGACAGGGTGACTGTAAGATGAACACGAAAATAAAAGCGTTGTAGTTCTACCTTCATTTATAGAATACTGTCTCGTATACATTTACTCCATATTCCTATGTTTTTTTTTAGAACATAAACATTACCTGCACCCGCTTCACTGGGTGATGAGTTCACAGAACAGAACTAACAAAGGAAGACTTTGTGTAGTCAACATAGTTTCAGGTCAGGTGATTGTAAGACCATTACAAGACTCCCAATACTATCGTACTTATTTTTAAAATCATAAATGAATCGTGCGATTCCCTCAGTTTTCTTTGTTATCATGTAGGTTCCCCAATGCTTGACTGCATTTTTTTTATCCAAATGCACCGGGTATATTATCAATATTACTCAATTTTTCATAGTATGAAGTGCATCTGCGGTAGACGTGCATATATATGCCTTTATTTATTAATTGTTATTTATTGTCTATACCGTTTTTGTTTCGCCCGCGGCGAAAGTCGCGGAAAGCGAGACATAGACGTGCAAAGTATGACGACGGCGACGGCGTTAACTTTTACTAATTACAGGATGTTTTGAAAACCCTTTGATGTAACATCATATTTGGTCCAGTGGGTAGTACTAATCAAGTGCTACCTTAACGGACAAAACGTCATGTGACACTGGCCTCAATTTCACGGTGTAGTGGCCACGTTTTAACGTAATATTTGGTATGTAGGTTGGTCTTGAATAGTACATGTCAGTCTGGCAGGTGACTTTTGTCCTTGACCTCAATTTCACGGTCTAGTGGCGACGTTAAGTTTTTCTGCTTAAGTCCATGTCTCAATTACTAGAAGTGGTAGGTTGATAATATTTGGTATGTAGGTTGGTCTTGGGTAGTACATGTCAGTCTGGCAGGTGACTTTTGTCCTTAACCTCGATTTCACGGTCTAGTGGCCACGTTAAGTTTTTCTGCTTAAGTCCATTTCTCAATAACTAGAAGTGGTAGGTTGATAATATTTGGTTTAAGTTTTTCTGCTTAAGAGTCTATTTCTCAATAACTAGAAGTGGTAGGTTGATAATATTTGGTATGTAGGTTGGTCTTGGGTAGTACATGTCAGTCTGACAGGTGACTTTTGTCCTTGACCTCAATTTCACGGTCTAGTGGCCACGTTAAGTTTTTCTGCTTAAGTCCATTTCTCAATTACTAGAAGTGGTAGGTTGATAATATTTGGTATGTATGTTGTTCTTGGGTAGTACATATCATTCTGGCCGGTGACTTTTGTCCTTAACCTCGATTTCACGGTCTAGTGGCCACGTTAAGTTTTTCTGCTTAAGTCCATTTCTCAATAACTAAAAGTGGTAGGCTGATAATATTTGGTATGTAGGTTGGTCTTAGGTAGTACATGTCAGTCTGACAGGTGACTTTTGTCCTTGACCTCAATTTCACGGTCTAGTGAGCATGTTCACTTTTCTGATTAGTTCACTTATGTTTCACATCAGTTTAGAGGCAGCAAATATTCATTTCCATGCGAGACATCTTTTAGGGTCTTCACTTGTCTGTAATATTGTACTTGTACCAATCATAAATGTTTGATGTATCATGCCCTCTTGGGCCCTAATTTGGTAATAAAATATTCTGATTCTGATTCATACCACAACGCACATAAAACACCCTAGGAGGGGGGCTACTTGCCAATAATTTTGGTAATGCTTTGCCGATGGCCCTTTAAAAGTGGACCATGTTTAGGACAGAAAAATGTAAAATCATACACTCATACACTGTTTAAGACAGAAGACGCCAAAAATTGACCCTATATTTATTTCCATGTTGAAGAAAAATATCCGATGAAAGGAGAACGCGGACCTCGACGAAGACACATCAAAGAGTTGTGGGGTCGTTTAAGGGAACTAAACCCAAAATCAGAAAATATCTTTCCACCTTAAATGACTTTTGAAAACGAAACAGTTTACGAACCACAAGAAATTGTGAATATTCAAAATATTCACAATTTCTTGTGGTTCGTAAACTGTTTCGTACATATTTTTCATCAATTGCAGAAAAACTTGTCGGGGAAAATGATTTCAGTTCTGATTGCACTTTACTACTGCAATATACACATGAAAAACTAAAAACCAGGAGTCTTGATTTAAAGTTCATATCTGTGAGTGAAGTCTATTCTCGTTTAAAAAAGTTAAACTGTCAGAAAATCAACAGGTATAGATGGAGTTGGACCGAGAATTCTAAAACTTAGCGCCGAAGTTATATCTCCTTCAATTACGTTTTTAATTAATAAAAGTATATCATGTGGTCATTTCCCAAATAAACTGAAATTTGCAAGAGTTACAGCTTTACATAAAGGAGGAGCAACAGATACTCCTTCGAATTATCGCCCAATCTCCGTCCTTTGTACTATATCAAAATTTTTTGAGAACACGTAAGTTCTCAACTGTATATATTTTAAAATAATAACAAATTATTACATGTGTCACAGTCAGGTTTTAGACATGGTCATTCTTGCCAAACAGCTTTAACTAAACTTATTGATGGGTGGTTGAAATGCATGGACAATGGTGAAATTATTGGAAGTATATTTGTAGATTTCAGTAAAGCATTTGATCTTGTAAATCATACTTTACTCTTAGAAAAATTGAAATTTTACAATGTTGGAGAAAATTGATGACTGGATTAAAATCATATTTATCTCATAGAAAACAGGAAGTTCAATGTGGTAGTCTTAAATCAAACCCAGCTTTTATGACGTATGGTGTTCCACAAGGTTCAGTTTTGGGACCGCTCTTATTCATAATATATATCAATGATCTACCACTTCATATAAACAAGTCGGAAATTGACTTATTCGCTGACGACTCAACTTTACATTGCCATCATAAAAGTCTTGAAATTATTACCTCTGTGTTGCAAGAAAATTTGAATGCAGATGATTTATGTTGTAAAAATAACTCAATGAAAATAAATTCACAAAAAACAAAGTGTATGCTATTAGGTTCAAAACAAAGACTTGCAGGATTTTCAGATCTTGACATTAAGATAAAAGATGTTTCTATTGAAAATGTTCACGCACAGAAACTACTAGGTATAATTTAAGCTGGAATGAACAAGTAACTATAGGATCTATAAAATACTTTCATCTAAAATATCACTCTTATTCAAGTTAAAGTCATATTTACCAACACATGTACGACAATTATTTTATAGATCTTGCTGCACGGTATGGAGAAGTGTATCTAAACGTGAGTCTGACAAAATTATAAAGTTACAAAAAAGAGTGACAAGAATTATCCTAGACTGTGATTTTTATACACCATCAAAATTCATGTTTCCTCCTTGAAATGGTTATCATTTACTGAGAGAGTACAGTACCAAAAATATATTTTAATGTATAAGATTGTAAATGGGGTGGTTCCTGAATATTTGCTATTGCAGAAAGATACTAAATCTCACTGCTTACGTTCTTTTTCAAATTGTGATCAATTCCTACCCAAACCAAATACAATTTTGTATAAAAGGTCATTTCATTATTCTGCCGTAGAACTTTGGAATAGATTACCAACTTTTATCAAATATTCAAATTCTTTGGAGGTATTCAAACAACATTGTTTGATTACTTTTTAGCAAATCCTAAACATGATGCTTTGACTTTATAAATTGTATTTATATCATTATTGTCTATTGTTAATGTGTTTGATATATTAATTTGATATTTTATATGTTGTTTTTAGAGGGCCCTAATGAAGATTAGACTTGTTCTTATTAGGTTACCCTCTTCAAGTTAAATAAAGAATTTACTTACTTACTTACTTACTTACTTACACCCTTGAATTGAGATATATATATATGTGTACAAGGAATGATTATACAATAAGCTTATCCACCTGGCTAACAATATTTATTATTTCGAAACAAAACAATCACGAACGAGACATTTTGTTCATTTACATATTTTAATCGTTCGAGTTTGTCATTTTCCGAGTTTGACCCATGTTTGGTCCGAGTTTGGTCAATTTCTCATATGAGACTTCCGGTTTTACAGAGAGGGAAAATTGAAAGTTTTGGTGATTAATTTTTGTTCTCTGCTTTGCAGGAATGAAACTGAGCTAAACCTTTATAATCAATACGTGTCCATGGCAGTAATGGGAACACAAGAAATTACATTTTTATCATTGTCAACGGGAGGGGGGTGTCATGATTAATACCTATGTGTACAACAATGAACAATGGTTTAATGTTTCTGTCGGTTGAAGGGCTTGTTTCACATTGTCACACGACTTACCCATTGATAGAAACAATTACCTGTGGTTAATCTGTCCCTCTTAATGCAATTTTTGACATGCTTGTGTTGAATCGCTCATTATTTAAAAGGTCTCCTATTTAATTTAATCAAGAACGCATATGAGTAGGCTACAAAACATGTACGAAATTCGTACACAATTCATGTTGCATTTTTTAGAAATCAAAGGCAGGGCATTTTATATGCATTAACTTTACTGCTAGTGATTTGAAAAGCTGTACATTGATTTTAATAAAATGATGCTTTTCTATTTGGCATAATAATCTTATATTCTGACAAGTGTTTTTGTGAAAAACAAAATTCTTAAAACATAAGATTCTAAAAGGTGGTTCCAATTCTGATTAATTTCCTGAAAGTCTCAAACAACACTTATTTTTGGAATTCTACCTAGAAACCATACTAAAATAATTTGTTTCATATACATGTAGGAAAAACATTTTCATCAGTTGGATTTCAAAAATATTTGTTTCCAGTCTTGATAAATTTCCTGAAAGTATCAAAGACTGCATATTTTTTGGAATTCTACCCAGCAACTTTACTTTCAGATTTTTAAGGCAGGTTCTCTGCCTTCTAGCTGTCGGGTAAAAGCCATCTTGAAAAAAGTCTGTTTCAACCAGACTCTTACATTAAGGAGACTATATGAAAAGAATCGGAATGATCCAGACTATCGTTAAAAACGCGTACGGCTTACCAGTTATTCATACGAAGGCACAAAAAATAATCCATTCATGTGGCGATACAGTGTCCATTTCATGATCAACTACATCGTTTTATGTGTTTATTGTATTTATTTAATATCTTTTAAGAGATACTTTGCTTTTTTAATCTCAGAGCACTTAAACTGACATTCGAAATTCACGATTCGGTTCATTCATAATAATTTCCTGTGGCGCGCAGTTTTTATGAATGGATACATAGTAACTTCTAGTTTCGCTGTTGTAACCAGAGTTGTTAACCCTCCCGGTCTCAC
Organism: Modiolus philippinarum; assembly: GCA_002080025.1. Classification (NCBI taxonomy): domain Eukaryota; kingdom Metazoa; phylum Mollusca; class Bivalvia; order Mytilida; family Modiolidae; genus Modiolus; species Modiolus philippinarum. The sequence goes on along the minus strand of MJUU01059661.1, from coordinate 121,651 downwards.
CGTGAGGCTACCAGTTTTTAGCAGCCGGTCTCACGTCTACCGATATGCCTCTGAAAGCTCCCGATATTAAAATTTTCTCTTAAAAATATTTTTCCGTTACACCGGAAGTAAATATTGGCTGTTCCAATCACACCCTGCGAGGTAAACAAANACGCGAGAACACGAATCAGCTGTGTATTAACGACAAAATGGCGTCGCCTCCGCAAAAAGGGTAGATACAATTCAAAATTCCAAAATAAATGGATAAAAGAGATGGACTTTTTGAGCAAGAGTGATAAATATATACACGCAGTGTTTCTGTTGTGTGGCATAACCTTTGCCTTAATGCACGGAGGATGAATTGACGTTGTTCGCCATAGAGAAACAGAGGGACACAAACGTAGTGCTCGACTTCGGACTCAAAATGCTGAAATTCTGTTTACATTATTCACAGTAACTTCGGTGTTTTGTTATTTGTAGCTGAGCACAACCTACCATTCTCAGTAGCTTGCACTGATGAGACATAAGTTGTCGAAATGCCCATATGTAGATAGTAAATTTACAGTGACTTCGTTATTGAGTTATTTAATCATATGCAAAAATAATGAAACTTAAGAACTAGATGACTTGACAGAGGAAGTGACAAAATTGGAAATATCAACATTAATTAAGCCACCGAGTGTCACACTTGTACTCGGGCTTGTACTTTGGAATACTTACATGTACGTATACCAACAAAGAGGAGCAAGAGAATGAAATGTAAATAAATAGAGTTTTAAATAAATTGCCAGCAACCCATATAAAAACTGAAAAGACAACCTAAACCGGGAAGGAAAATTTCGGATATTAATTCTTGAAAAAATTAAATGTCAAGATTTCAGCAAAAAAGTAATAATTACAGAACTTCTGGAATACCCAGGAACCTGCCTTAACAGCATTCCATGCTTTGATTTTTGTATTTGAGCAAACATATTCACTAATAGGATCTCAAAATTATTTGATTCCAGTTTTTGCATATTTCCTGAAAGTCTCAAAGACCACTTATTTTTGGAATTCGACATTGAAACCAAAGTTTAAGAATTTGTTTCAATAAGAACAAACATTTTCACCAATTTTATTTCCAAAATATTTGGATTCAAGTTTGGTAAATTTCCTGAAAATTTCAAAGACCATTTAATCTTTATCTTTTGGACATGTTGGAATTCTGCCGAGCACCCATAATCCTTGAATTCTTTTGATAAAAATAACAGCTATCTGATTTCAAAAATATATTGAGAAAAATTTTGCCCAGGGTGTATAACAACTGTTTTCTGTGTCAAACAGGGGTGGGTAGCTGTTGATCTCGACAACCTCTCGTTTAACTTTCATGTCCATACTTTTTTTTTCACTTTTCTTTGCTTTACATCACAGCCACTTTATGCTTTCTATGAGGCTTCTGAATAACGTCCTATATTGCATCTCCCTTTTTTGATCATATCAAATTGACATTTGCTGTTTACTGACTTGGTGATTTTTGTGCTGATTAGGCAGCACTATACTATTGCATTGTCTCCAGACGAAATAAACAGCCAGATGTACCTCACAAATACGCATAACAGTTCATGTCTGGGTGTCAAGAATTACAGATAGTAAGAATCTACTGCACACATTCTTGTCATTTTATTTAAAAATGCTCTAATTGAAAGCATGTGTAGTTCAAGCAAAAATTCAGCTTGAAAATGTCGCTAAATTTGACACTCGCCTTTTGCAATTCGGTTCATTTATGAAAAATTCCAGCGATGCGTTGTAATACTTTACAAGTTTTCATGAATGGAAACATAGTAAATGCTTCTATCTTTGTGGACTCTTCGATACTTTCACTGCGGACTCTTATAGAATATATCTTTTTAATGCTTCATGTTTACATCTATTTTGAAAAGGTTCAAAATCAATTTTTAACTCACCTCACGAAGTGTGGGGGGCTTAAGTGATACCCCGAGCGTCTGCGTCGGCGTCCTTTTAGGAAGGATGGTTTAAGTCCATTCCTTCTTACTGACATGTCCTGCATCAACCATATTGGAATATATGATGCATTTTGGGTTGACAACCACAATGCATGCTTTAGTTGCTGACTCTGACCTATATTTTACGCAGGAGTGACTTGGTTAGGTAGAATGGTTAAAGTCCATTCCCACTTACTGACATGTCCCACATCAACCATATTGGTATGTACTATTCATTTGGGGATAACAACAACAATGCATGCTTCGGATGCTGACTCTGACCTATATTTTATGCATGATTGACTTGGTTAGGTAGAATGGTTAAAGTCTATTCCTGCTAACTGACAAGTCCCACATCAACCATATTTGTATGTATGATGCATTTGGGGATGACAACATCAATGCATGCTTCCGATGCTGACCATGACCTATATTTTACGAATGAGTGACTTGGTTAGGTAGAAAGGTCAAAGTCCATTCCCGCTCACTGACAAGTCCCACATCAACCATATTGGTATGTATGGTGCATTTTGGGTTGACAACATCAATGCATCCTTCGGATGCTGTCTGTGACCAACATTTTACGCATGAGCGACTAGGTTAGGTAGAATGGTTAAAGTCCATTCCTGCTTACTGACATGTCCCACATCAACCATATTGGTACAGTACAGGCAGAGACATATGATGATAGATGTCCCAATCAGACATGATGTCAGACATGTTGGACAGATGTCCCAGTCAGACTAATCCCCTGGTGTTAATGAGGGTTGAGGGTCAGAAAACATGGGTCATAAAATAATTAATGTACCTGACTGGTGTGGTGTTTTAGTGATAAGTCAATGATAATCCCTTACCTGTGGTAGGCCACAATCATTTTAATAAATTTTAAATGCATTTTTAATTATAATAAATAAAAAAAAATTAAAATGATAATTATCTAATTAACTTTAATAAAAAAAATTGATAAGTTTTGAATCATTTGATTTTGTATTTCAACTTTTCAAAATATAAGCAGTAAAATTCATTTAAACACCTGATAATTATATATGTACAATTTAGATGATTTCAAATGAATATTTCTATTTTCTATATGTACTTTGTAAATATAGTTTATAATTTTTTGATACAAATAAAAATATATATGTATTTGAAAAAAAAAACAATATCTGCAAATCTTAATCCATCAAAAATTTGTTGAATAATACGAAATTTCTTGTATAATAATTGCATAAAATTTTATGAGACTTATATTAATATGAAAAGAGTCATGCTTTGTGTCTTATGAAAAAAACACTTAAATTAATATTTCAAAAAAAAATTTTTTTTTAATAATTGTTATCTGTTATAAAATCAAATATATAAAATAAATTTAAAACAAATAATAAAACTGATCACCTATACCCTAATAAAAATCAGAGAAGCAGAAGGACAATTTTATGACCCCTCGTAAAATTGTCAGATTTTGATTTGGGACATGTCCGACAGGGACATTTATCATCATATGACTCTGGCTGTACTGTATGTATGATGCATTTTGGGATGGCAACAACAATGCATGCTTCGGATGCTGACTGTGACCTATATTTTATGCATGAGTGACTTGGTTAGGTAGAATGGTTTAAGTCCATTCCCACTTACTGACATGTCCCACATCAATTATATTGGTAAGTTTGATGCATTTTGGTAAGACAACAACAATGCATACTTCGAATGCTGACTGTGACCTACATTTTATGCATGAATGAATCCATTAAAAAGAATGATTATAGTCCAGTCCTGTTTAATGACATGTTTAAAATAGACAAAGCTGTGCAACGAGGTGAGCTTAGCAGGCTGTGGCTGCTTTCCATGTTTGAAGTAATAAAATTATGACAGCAGACATTAATTTCACACCACAATTGTCTGTAGATTTTCCACGCCATGTTTTAATAAACTGTACGCATGTGTAAACATTAAGTGTAAGGGTTATTGTTCTTTTCCCACCATGTACGATAAGACACTCAATGATTTTAGCATTTATCAGTTAAAGGATGGATAGTCGATGTCCCTGATTGTTAAAATAATAACCAAATGCTGTAAAAACTGCAGAACCATTCTTCAAAAATGAAAATATTCAGTAAGAAATGCAACTTGTAAGAATGGAAACTAATTCATAGTAGTTCCGACTTTCATAGTAATTATAAACCAACAAAAACCTGCTTTACGAATGTCAAAACAATAAACAACATTAACTGTATTTTATTGTCATATTGAGACTTGAAAAGATATAATAGCAATATCAGGAACAAATTCTCAGTTCACAGAATCCTCTGGTATACCAATCAGATGTCTGTACTAATTTTTCAGTCAAAAAAAATTTTGATTTCATAACAGATAGGTCGAAACAGCAGAAAGGTTGAGCCCTTATGGTAAAGTCCAGAGAATTCCGAAGTCTACTTTTGTTTCATGGTCAATGGAGTTGACAATTTAGTACATGCATTTCTCCACCAAAAGGATTGCTACCAATTAAACAGAATGTAATCGGAGGGGGCTCATGATATTTTTATAAGACCGCAAAAATTTTGAGGTCGTATAATGGTATTGTGCTGTCGTCGTCGTTGTCGTCGTCTGTAGATACTTCTGTTTTTGGTCAATAACTTAAGTTACAGTTGATCAATCCTTACTAAATTTTAACACAATGTTCCTTGGCACAAAAGGAAGGCTTGGGTTTGTTTTTAATATTTTGACCGCTCCCATTTTTAAAAAAGGGGCCAAAAAGGGACAAATTGGGTGTTTTCATATATTGGGCTGTAGAATCTTTATTATTTATCA
>MJUU01059661.1:103909-115653 GCA_002080025.1 Modiolus philippinarum | reverse complement strand
TGACTTTTGTCCTTGACCTCAATTTCACGGTCTAGTGGCCACGTTAAGTTTTTCTGCTTAAGTCCATTTCTCAATAACTAAAAGTGGTAGGTTGATAATATTTGGTATCAAGGTTGGTCTTGGGTAGTACATGTCAGTCTGGCAGGTGTCTTTTGTCCTTGACCTCAATTTCGCGGTCTAGTGGCCACATTAAGTTTTTCTGCTTAAGTCCATTTCTCAATAACTAGAAGTGGCAGGTTGATAATATTTGGTATGTAGGTTGGTCTTGGGTAGTACATGTCAGTCTGGCATGACCTCAATTTCACAGTCTAGTGAGCATGTTCACTTTTCTGATTAGTTCACTTAGATTTTACATCAATTTAGAGTCCAGCAGGGACAGGCGAGACATCCTTTAGGGTCATCACTTGTTTATCAGATTTAAATGGGATTTTTTTCTTTGGATTCTTCTTGTTGTAAGCTTACAGTATTAAATCAACAGATTTAGCATAACTCTTACAGTTTTTGAGCTGTTAGGGTCAAAGGGGCCAAAATTGCAATTTTTCAAAAAATGTAAGATCTTTATTTGTCATCGGATTGCAATGGGATTTTTTTCTTTGGATTCCTCTTGTTGTAAGCTTTTGGCAGTATGTCAACAGATATTGCCTATCTCTTGCCGTTTCTGAGCTAAAAGGGGTCAAAGGGGCCAAAATTGCAATTTTTCAAAATATGCAAATCTTTATTTTTCGTCATATTTGATATATATCGTCAGTTTGATGTAGCATATATGTGTTATGGTCTCATGTTCATTTACCCCATATCCTTTCGTAAAATATTCAATGGGATTTTTTCTTTGGATTCCTCTTATTGTAAGCTTTTGGTAGTATGTCATCAGATTTTGTGTAACTCTTACTGTTTCTGAGCTTTAAGGGATAAAAAGGACTAATTTTTATTTTCCTTAGGCCTTCTTTGTGTCCAGCTAATTACTGTGTCAAGCTCTTTACTGTGTCCACATTAACTTTAAAATACGCTTGCTCAAATTTCAGTGGTCGAAATGCTGTGGTCGTATTATGCTGCGCTCGGCGTAGCCCTTTATTTTGAAAAGATAAACACCTTAGGAAGTGATCTAGATTTGCAACAACAGGGGAACTTGTCACTTGCTGCTTTATCATCACTTGCAGCAAATTGCTCTTTTGTTGTGAATCGTTTTGCAGCGACCATGATCACAGATAAATTCTTGCAGTTGATTTACATTGCCATAACGACGGACTAGGCATTAAATAGACTGATGCATGCAAAAACCGATCAATTATGTCAAGGGTAAGACGTAATAACAGAATTGCATGCTTTTTGGGGAAATCTTGTAGAGTTTTTGTTATTATCATGATACAGGGACACTTGTTTCTTAGAGTTGTGTATTCTAAACTACATGTATGTCACTAGTATCAAAAGGAGGGGGGGTGACATAGTGGAGGTACCTACATCATATGTAAGGTAACATGTGCCTGTGAAATTCCCTTTAATATTTCAAACGGAAGCAAAGTCTATCTACAAATTTATCATGTTCACTTTGTTAAATTTTTGGTTTCATGAGTTTTTTCTGTAACCACTATTGGTTTATCTAGATAAGGTACAGCTTTTGGACTGAATTTTGTTTTAAAATATCAAGTTTCACATTTTTTCTTATTTCAAAGATAACTGCCTAAACAGCACTCCAGCGTTCAGAGCTTTGATTACTGTAAATGTATTAATATTTGCAGTTTCTTGAACTTGGATATGTTGTCAGGTATCAATTTTAGCGGTCTTTAGGAAAATATAAGTACTTTCTTGGTGTTTTGAGATATTTGCTGGTACTTATTTTCGCTGTCTTTTGACAAGCGCGAAAATAGTGAAAATTAGTACACCGCAAAAATTACTACTTTAACAGTATACTTTCATTTTCATCACACTATTTTCAGTTACCACAAATAGCACCCATTTGATATTTTGCATGAATTTTCAGTATATGGTAATCTAGTTGGCCCCAATTTTTCGGCCATATGGCTATACTACTTCCTGTTAACGACTTTGTGATTTTGTCACTTTCATTTTCCCAATGGGACTTTTTCATTGGACTTTTCTAAGCAACCCCACATCACAACTATTTAATGTTTTGCATGGAGCGTCAGTATTTGGTACTTTACTTTTTGGAAAAATGGAAATTGAACTGAATCATCACTAGGGTATATAGTTTCAATTTTTTTAATTTTCTATGTCCCAGGTCAAACAACATGGTGGCTGTTACAAAAAAAATATGTGTAGAATTGTAGAGGTTAATTGCTGTTTTTTTTTTTTAAATAACTTGAAAAGTGATACAGGCTCACATGCCTTTAGTTAGAGTGACTGATTGCTTTAGCAAAACTGCATATTTTGCACATAGTTTATAGAAACTAGCAGATGGTTTTAGGTTTTAGAGAATCTGAGCAATTCTGTGCAATTTTTAGTGAGTGTCTGATACTTTTTTTAGAGAAACTGAACAATCCTGCCCCCAGTTAAAGAAAATGTCAGATGGCTGCAATTCTGCCAAAAGTTTATATAGACTGTCTAATGGCTTTAAACTTTAAAGCCATCAGACAGTTTATATAAACTGTGGTCAGAATTGCACAGTTTCTTTAAACTTTAAAGAAACTGTGCAATTCTGCCCACAAGTAATACAAACTGTCTGATGGCTTAAGAGAAACTGAGCAATTTTGCTCAAAGTTAGAAGAAACTGTCTGATTGCTTTAGAGATACTATGCAATTTTTGTCACAGTATATAGAAACTCTAATGGCTTTAGAGAAAGCGTGCAAATCTGTGCACACTTTTTATTAACTGTCTGACATTGTTGTCTGATGGCTTAAGAGAAACTGCACAATTCTTGGCAAAGCTTATAGAAACTGTCTGATCGCTTTAGAGGAATTGCGCACAGTATATAAAAACTCTCTGATAAATTTCAAGAAACCGTGCACTTCTTTGCTAAGTGTAAAGAAATTGTCTGATGGCTCTTAGAGAAACTGCTCAATTCTGTGCAAAGTTTAAAGAAACTGTCTGATGGCAAAAGAGAAACTGCAAGTCTGCACACAGAAAATTTACGATTTTTACATGTTAGCTAAATTTGTTCCTTGTGATGAAAAATACATACATTCCAAGTTTTGGAAAAATTTGCAAAAATAAAGAAGTTATTACAGAATTTCTAATATAAATTTTAACTGTAATTGTAGGTTGTGACATCAAAACTTACTACTAATTCATGGGAAATCTCTTTAAAAGTCTGCATCAATACAGATCAGTTTACGTAAATCGCTCAGATGATTTTTGATGTGGCCAATAATCAAAAAATAAATAGGATGTAAATAAACCCTCAAGGAATTTAAATGATGAAATGACTTCTGTTTTTATGAGCTTATACGATTGAAATGTTTTTTTGCGGAAATTTTAATTAAAAGTACAAGTCCAAATTTGGATGCATATTTCATTTTGATATATTTAGCTATTTATATTACATACATTAATATCAATCATTTAATAATTAATCTTTGACATTGACAAACTGCAAACAATCTTTGATGTCCATGACCTCTTGGACACAGATTTTAACACCTGAGTCCCCCAGGTGTTACATAATAATTTATAACCCAATTTGCAAGTCTGTAGATGATTACCTGCACAATGATTGATGGAAATTACATCAATAGAAACAATACTGAACTATAATTGCATGTGGATGCATGTTTGGTTGAAGACAATATGGGATGGGATTTGAAAATATTCTTTATGAAAAATAATTGATCTTTGTCTTTTTTTTTTTCAAAATATACAAAAATGTGTCATTCAGATATCATAAGAGATATTGAAATGAAGAGGGTTAAAAATTAACAATAAAGTGTCAAGATAATCTAATTAAAAAGCAAATAGAACGGTATAAAATTGCATCTAATAAATGTTATATTGTTTTTGTCTTGACTGCGACGAGAGTCGCGGAAAGCGAGACATATGCGTACAAAGTATGGCGGCGGCGGCATAAACTTTCATGTTAAGTTTTTGTGATTAGGTCATTTTCTCAGTAACTATAAGTGGTAGGTCAATGATATTTGGTATATAGGTTGTTTATGAGAAGTACATGACAGTCTGCTTCATGGCTTTTGTCTGTGACCTCAATTTCACGGTCCAGTGAACATGTCAAGTTTTTGTGCTTAGTTTAGTTTCTCAGTAAGTATAAGTGGTAGGTCAATGATATTTTGTATATATGTTGGTCTAGGGTAATATGTGACAGTCTGCTATATGGCTGTTGTCTGTGACCTCAATTTCACAGTCCAGTGATCTAGTTAAGATTCCAAGTATCTATTAATGTAAGATCAATAAAATTTGGTATGTGGGTTTGTCATAGATGAAAGATGACAGCTTGGTATTTTGTTTTAGCCCTTGACCTCATTTTCACGGTCTAGTGAACATGTTTGGTTTCTCAGTAACTATCAGTGGTAGGTCACTGATATTTGGCATTTTGGATGATACATGACAGTCTGCTATATTGCTTTTGTCAGTTAATCTAATTTCACAGTCTAGCGAACATGTTAAGTTTTCTGATTTAGGCAGATTGAGTTTTCACATTAATTTTGCAACCAAGTAGGGATCGGCATGACATCAGTTTGGGTCCACACTTGTTTATTTATTATTAATAGAACTTGAAAGAAAAATTTATTGCGAATGCATAATTATTCACATTGAAAAAAAAACCCAAAAAACAAAGTATAAAGACATCATTCAAAATATCACATAATGCATATATACGACTGGTGAACCCAAGAGTCTTAAAGAAAAATATAATATTCGCTTAGACTTTTATTAACTATGGATTTAAGGCTTATCATTTGAAATATGCTTTTAATCTTGAATGATTTCTCATCACTAAATCTGTATATTTTTTTTTATTATATACATCAGGAAATTTACATCTGCACAAAACTGTCAAAAATATTACGTGCTAACATGGCTAAGTACCTGACACAAAATACATATTTAAAACATTGGAATATTTTCTTTTTGATGTATTCTTGTTTTACCCTGGCTAGTGAACAAATAGGTACGAAATCGTGGGTTTACTAGAAATATTGTGTTCGTTCGGTAAAATGGTATATAAAGTGGCAGAAAAAGAAATAAATATGATGAATACACAAAATGCCACTAAACCCAAGGGATGCCAGATAGAGAAGGTAATAATGATATAAACCATAAAAAGTAATGTTTTTCTGTGAGATACATGCCAGGTACCAATGATAGTGTACCAAGCACTGCTCACTATAGTTGAAAAGTATTTAGGCTGTCATCAGAACATTTCCTGGTTACATCTATTTCCTTTTTGGATTCGAAGTATTCTTAATTTTTTAATTGTATGCCTCCCAGGTTAGGTAACATCGTATAAACATCATATATTACTTTCACTTATCAGACTGTACGCAAGTTTTGTGTATTAGTGTTTGGATGAGAGAGAGAGAGGGAGACCCAAGTATAAACCACGCTAATACTTCCCGTCATGGTCACAGGTAAGTAAGTACATGCTTGATAATTGGGGATAATAAACAGGTTTGTTGTTTTGTTTGACAATAATCTGTCAAATATTTACCTTTTGGAGTGTCTAATTATCCCGGCCAATTATTTCAATTATTTGTTGAGCAGTCTGCTTTATAGATTTATGATATCTATGGTCAGAATTTCGCATTGCAGCTTTTTAGAAATTTTCAGACAATTATTTTTAGCTCGCCGGGACAAATGTCCAGAGAGCTATTGTCATCACCCCAGCATCTGCGGCAGCAAAACTTTAACCTGACTTGTGGAATTGAGACCTGAAGAACTAGGTTGTTGATAATTGGTATGTGACATCCTTGTGATGAGAGCTTTCTTTTGGTACCATAGTTGTAGACGTTTTGACCTTGACCTTGCCCTTAGGGCAATTTAAAAAAAAAACTTTAACCTTGCCTCTAGAAGGTAGCCTTTTAGTTGTAGGGCGTTCATATTTGGTATGTAATTTCCTTATGATGAGAGTTTTCTAAAAGTACCATATTTGTAGACATTTTGACCTTGACCTTGCCCTTAGGGCAATTTTTGAAAAAACTTAAACCTTGCTTCTAGAAGGTAGGCTTTTAGTGGTAGGGTGTTCATATTTGGTATGTAAATTCCTTATGATGAGACCTTTCTAGTTGTACCATATTTGTAGACATTTTGACCTTGACCTTGCCCTAAGGGCAATTTTTGAAAAACTTTAACCTTGCTTCTAGAAGGTAGGCTTTAAGTGGTAGGGTGTTCATATTTGGTATGTAACTTCCTAAATGATGAAAGCTTTCTTAAGGTACCATATTTGTAGACATTTTGACCTTGACCTTGCCCTTAGGGCAATTTTAAAAAAAAACTTTAACCTTGCTTCTAGAAGGTAGGCTTTTAGTGGAGGGTGTTCATATTTGGTATACAACTTCCTGATGATGAAGGCTTTTTTTCTGGTACCATATTTGTAGACATTTTGACCTTGACCTTGCCCTGAGGGCCATTTGTAAAAAAAAACTTTAACCTTGCCTTTAGAAGGTAGGCCTTTAGATGTAGGGTGTTTATATTTTGCATGTAACTTCTTTAAGGTGAGAGCTTTCTTGTGATACCATATTTGTAGACATTTTGACCTTGACCTTGCCCTGAGGACAATTTTTTAAAAACTTGAACTTTGCTTCTAGAATTAAGTTGCTTAGCGGTAGGGTGTTCATATTTGATATGTGACATTCTTTGATGAGAGCTTTCTAATGGTACCATATTTGTAGACATTTTGACCTTGACCTTGCCCTGAGGGCAATTTTTTAAAAACTTTTAACTTTGCTTCTAGAATTAAGTTGTTTAGTAATGGGGTGTTTATATTTGATGTGTAACTTTCTTGTGAAGAAAGCTTTTTATTACTTTCGAATTTATTGTGCATTGAGGTTACTGGAATCCCCAACGAGCTATGTTGTCTTCTGACAACTGTTGTTTAAAATAAAATATTGGTTTTTTGTATAGATGTGATGGAAACCAGGGAAAGTTTCTTATACACTTTTGTCATACAATCATTTAGTTAGTCAACCTTCTGCTTCACATTGATAAAGAATGTACATGATGGCAACGGTAGGTCACCGTTATTTGGTATCTCTAAGGTCATTAGACATATCTTGACAATTTTTAACGAGAGGATGGTAAGATGGTGACCCGCACAACGAAGTCAACAGGGCTCACCAAACTGGGTGATAAGGGCGATTAAGTCGCCCTGTTGTGCATGTTGTGCCTCAAGTCACCGAAAGTTGCTCCCAAAAGCGATTTCAAGTAGCCCTGACCATTTTGACACTTCTAATTATAACCCTTTCTATTTCCAGTAACAAGGAAGTAAATTGATAAGATTTCTAATGCTTATTCATGTTTTTTCAAGGCTCAAAGATTGTTTACATCATCTCATGGTTTTAAAATCAAGACTTATCCCCCCGCTTAGTGAAAGCGGGGGATTATGTAATGCAGTCTGTCCGTACGTACGTACGTATGTGTGTAGTGCTCCCTGATAGGTCTGGAACTATAAGAGGTAGAAATTTGAAACTTGGCACCATACTAGAGCATGATCTGCACTAGCGCGCTAGGGGTTCGGAGTTTCTGTCAAACGCACTAGGGGCAAATTATGGGCGAAAACGAATTTTCACGATATCCAATAATCGGAGATTTGGGCTAGAAAGTTGAAACCCGGGAATCGACTCCAATATTATGTGGCAACTTCACAGAGGGCGTCGGAATTTTCGTATGACCCCTCAGGGCATGGCCTCTAGGGGGTCCAAAAACAAAAAAAAAGATTCAGCTAGAACTCCTCTTACACCTTAAGTTGCAGAAACCTGGTTTTAAGGGTATAAGTAACACTATAAAAGTTGTCTGTGCCAAAGGTTTCGGAATTTTTAAATTTGCCCTCAGGGCGGAATAATGAGCGAAATTGTATTTCGAGTTATCCAGTAATATGGGAAATCTTCTGAAGTATTTATGTTTGGAAGCTGAAACTTTCTATATGAGTTCCATTATGTTTATCTAATTTGCTAATGATAGCGGACATTTGGTATGACCCCTGGGGGCATGCCCTTAAAGGGACCAAAAAACTTAAAACAATAAGTACCGGTACTCGGCATATGATTGGAATTTTATGTATAATTTTCATTTTGTGGCTTACATTTTCATGGGGAATTACTTGAATTGCTTTTGGAATCCAAGATACAAATTTATAAATTTGGCTTCGGTGCCAAATTTGGTAAATTTCCTGAAAATGTCAAAGACCAATAATTTTTGAAATTCTAACATGAAATCATATAATTAAGCAGCTCTTTAACGTATGATCAGCTAGTATGAACACTTAAATTTCAAAAATATGATTCTTATATTGGTAAATTTCCTTAAACTCTCAAAGACCCATTACTTTTTGGAATTTTACCTAGCAACCATATCTTTTTTGGTGCCTTATTTTATCAGTGATCATTATACCCCCGCTAACGAAGTTTGGGAGGTATATAGGAATCACCATGTCTGTCCATCTGTCCGTCCCCTTTCGTGTCTGGAGCAGAACTTTTGTACTGTAGCACCTAGGATTATCAAACTTGGTGTGTGGATGCATCATGGGAAGACGATGTTTCCTGTACCAAATTTAGGTCATGACCTTGACTTTGACCTTTGACCTTTATGATAGTAAAACCATGTGCATTTTGTGTCCGGAGCAGAACTTTTGTACCGTTGCACCTAGGATTATCAAACTTGGTGTGTGGATGCATCATGGGAAGACAATGTGTCGCGTACCAAATTTAGGCCACTGTGACCTTGACTTTGACCTTTGACCTTTATGATAGTAAAACCGTGTCCGGAGCAGAACTTTTAGACAGTGGCACCTAGGATTATCAAACTTGGTGTGTGGATGCATCATGGAAAGACAATGTGTCGCCTACCAAATTTAGGTCACTGTGACCTTGACTTTGACCTTTGACCTTAATGATAGTAAAACCGTGTCCGGAGCAGAAATTTTTGTACCGTAGTACCTAGGATTATCAAACTTGGTGTGTGGATGCATCATGGAAAGACAATGTGTTGCGTACAAAATTTAGGACACTGTGACCTTGACTTTGACCTTTGACCTTTATGATAGTAAAACCGTGTCCGGAACAGAACTTTTATACAGAAGCATCTAGGATTATCAAACTTGGTGTGTGGATGCATCATGGGAAGACGATGTGTTGCGTACCAAATTTAGGTCACTGTGACCTTGACTTTGACCTTTGACCTTTATGATAGTAAAACCGTGTCCGTAGCAGAACTTTTAGACAGTGGCACCTAGGATTATCAAACTTGGTGTGTGGATGCATCATGGGAAGACGATGTGTCACGTACCAAATTTAGGTCACTGTAACCTTGACTTTGACCTTTGACCTTAATGATAGTAAAACCGTGTCCGTAGCAGAACTTTTTGTACCGTAGTACCTAGGATTATCAAACTTGGTGTGTGGATGCATCATGGAAAGACAATGTGTTGCGTACAAAATTTAGGTCACTGTGACCTTGACTTTGACCTTAATGATAGTAAATCCATTTTATGCCGAAAGCTTGGTTAAATCAGGTTTGTATCCACCGAATCATATATTATTTAATGTATTACCCTTTAAATGAAGTACAAGTACCAGATATGAACTGATTGCAATAATTTCAGTCCTGACAGGCTTTATTTCTGTTAGATTAACTTTCCAATTACCATGTTGCTAAAGGTCAAATTTCAAAATGACATGCCTTGGTACTCAAATGAAGTTGCAGGGGGTACTAGTCTGGCTTTGCCGACAGCTCTAGTTTTCAATAGTCAGATTGCAAAAAACTTTGATTCTTATTTTGGTAAATTTCCTGAAAGTCTTAAAGACCTGTCATTTTTTTGGAATTCTACCTAGCAACCATATCTTTTTCAATTCCTAACAGTAATGATGATCATTTTCAATAGTCAGATTTCAAAAAACTTTAATTTTAAATTAAATTTTTATTGATGATTTCTATATATACATTTTCAAAACCATACTTTAGTGTTGGTCCAAAAGAGGTGAGCGGGGGGATTGCAATCTCTGATTGACCTTTTTTCATTGACTTTGTAGTGTACATTTATTTAAAAATCCATTGGAAATTGTCCTAGATATTTACGTTTCACCGGAAGTGGTCTATATATAGAATGTCTGCAAATGTAAACAGTCTATATATATCCCTCTAATATTTGGAGAACCATTCAAAAAAGAATGAAGCAGATTAGTAACTGTCTCTGGAGCAACTAGGTGATAAACTATCCATTTACTTAAGATGATAAATAAAAGAAAATTTATGTCATGTAAATCTAACCTAAATGCAGGAGCACCTCCAACCATAAGCTTTTGGGTGAAAGAAACATAAAATTGATATATAACTAAAATCTGACTTTTTGTAAAATCTACATTGTAGATCTTGAAATTTCAATGATATTTGAATGATTAAAACAGATTTATTGCCATTGATGAAGAAGTGTATATGGAAATCAAATACAAAAGTCTTGAAAATTCAGTTGCGGATAGGCGCAAACAAGTCTCCCTGTCATGACCTCAAGTCTCCCCATCTGTACCCTGAGTCTCCCTGTTCTTTTGAAGTGTGGTGAGCCCTGAGTCAGTCGCATTGAAATATTGATCTCATGCACTTATCCTTTTGAATAAAACATTAATATAGATGTATATGAGTTCATTTATACAAATTGAAAATGATATCAAATTTTAAATTTTTTGCGAATTTCCTCTTTAACAGAGTGACTGTGCAATGTGGTGCATAGCTAAGAGAAACTGTTTGATTGCTTTAGAGAATCTGTACAATTGTGTGGCTTAAGTCAAGGTGTTAAAAAGATTTTCATGATCTCTAACATGAAGAAATAGCAGATTTGTTAATCTGTGACTCCTTCAAAACTATTGGTCAGATTCTTTCCAGACTTTCAGTATATGTTATTTATCAGATCTGGTTATGCTCATTATACTTAAAATTTGTTTTTACCAGTACTTATTTTAGAGGTTTGCCAAGCCAACATAGCTCATTTGTTAATTCAGTCTGTCAATCTAAAAATAGAATTCATATTCTTAATAAATTTCCAGGATATGTTTTTATACGACCGCAAAAATTTTGCGGTCGTATATTGGTATGGTGTTGGCGTCGTCGGCGTCCGCGTCTGCGTCGGCGTCTGTGGACAGCATAACTTTGCTTCTAGTGGACGGATCTTTATGAAATTTTAGTATGATGTATCTTGGCACACCGTAAACAGAGGTTTTAATTTTGAGTTGATGGCCCCACCTGTTTTAGAAAAAGGGGCCAAAAAGGGGTGAAATTGGGTGTTTTCGCATTTTTGACTGTAGAATCTTTATTAATTGTTGGATTTTGATGGGGTTTGTTTCAGTGTGCTCCTGAGGAAATTTCCAATCTGATGTATGCCAACGGATTTCACGTAGCATGTACCGCTCACGGTATAATTGGGGCCCAACAGGGGCAAATCTCGAAAAAATTGATTTTTTTATTTTTAGTCCGATTTTGATGCAGTTTTTTTCAATGGATTCCTTGTGAAAAATTAATATGGCGCTCAGCTATTAGAATTTTGATAACTTGTTTCCTTTCCCAGCTATGAGGGGCAGAATGGGGCCAAAATTGCGAATTTGCAGATGATGTAGAATTTTTATTTTTTATCGGA